>CM052326.1:6096530-6166732 GCA_028455615.1 Lasioglossum zephyrum
ATTTATCGTTTCTCAGGGTTGTTGTCCACGTATTGAACTATATATAGGAAATTATTTATACGCTTTGATCAACCCGTTCTCTTTATACCGTCCATTGGAAAAATTATTTTCTCCAACTCCACTCTTATTGATCGAAAAGGAATTCACCTTGTACGCAGTTACAAGTGTACGACGTTATTTACGAGGTAATGAAATACAGGCGGAGGATTTTATCAACTTTTTTGATTGTCGAACCGCTTGTCATGCGATCGCGTCGATAAACGGGCGTCCACGTTGTACGGTGGATTTGTTTCAATTAGAGCGTGGAATCGAAACTATTCGGAGTTTTGCAACGGCGTTTAGCCGGTCGATCGTCTCGGTCCGATGGCAAGGAAAAAGGGTCGCGTTTCGACTGATAGTTCCAGGCTCTCCGCGTAGTTTCTGGCAGCTTGGGAGAACCGTATAAAGGCCGGATCACGAACAATGAGGTCCCGCCACACCTGCGAAGTTATTAAACCGCGTCCCGAGCTGCTTCGCGAACTGTGGAAATCTGTGAACGGAGCCCCCGTAGCCAAGTGGTTTGCAATAATTCACGCGCGAAAGGACCTCGCCTGTACTTTCTCGCGATTCGACGCAACTAATCGAAGCGTCGATGTGGGAGGCTGTGGGAGGCCTCAACACCTCGGCCGTGACGTAGTTTTAGTGTCAACAACCTGTCAACGCGTTCTGAAAAAATTACCAAGATTGATGGATTTCTCTCAAGTGTTGCAAATTGGTTATCCAAGTGAAACTCGATTGTATAATGTACACTGGGTACACAAACCATAATTTACTTGAGCCGTGTGTTGATCAAATTAACTGAAACATTTCTTGCGCACTGTTCAACATGTGTACGTCGTAAAAAAAATCTAAATTAATTTATGTTTTCAAATGAACCGCAAAAATTCTTGTGTACAATGTTCAATGTATATATGCTCCCTCCGAAAAATATACATTAATCCTGTCGAACCGTTTGTTTGAAAAAAAATAAAATGTTCAAGTGTCACTACTACAAAATCACACTGAAATATTTTTTCTGTACTGTTCAACATGTGTATCTTCGCTGCAAAAAAGTATAAATTAATTGTGTCGAACCATGTTTTCAAATGAATTGTAAAAATTCTTATGTACATTGTTCAACATGTGTATGCTCCCTCCGAAAAATATACATTAATCCTGTTTAACCGTTTGTTTGAAAAAAAATTGTTCAAGTACCACTACTAAAAAATCACACTGAAAATTTTTGTGTACTCTTCAACATATGTATATTCGCTGCAAAAAATATAAATTATTCCTTACTGCTATAAATTGCTACTAGAAAAATTGGTGTTGGACTCTGGTTCGGCCTCCATTGAGAAATGTCGAAAGTATGGTGGTCGGCGGTGGAAAATACGGGGCCCCATGGTATTTCGCGCGGACAGGTCCTCGTGTAAACGGTTCCCGCAGCCTGTGGTAGCCTCGCCGACCAATAGCGTGCAGCGTGCGTGCGAACATATAGATGCACAGATAGAGCTTGCGCTACGAGGCGCGATGAGAGCGCGGCAGAAGAAAACGACCGGGCCCCGTTGCTCCCCCTCCCTCTCCCTTCTCGCCTAAGCGGGGCCCTATGATGCGCCTTCTTGACTCTTATCTCGCGCCTCGTTATCGCCGTTTACCATCTCACGGTCTAGAGAGCGGAGGGTCCTCTATGCGCTCGGCGTAGCTACATGCACGTGCTCCTCCATATATCTTTTTCTCGCTGTTCCTCCGATCCTTCGGCGATTCGATCCCCTTTCTACCTTGCCCCTCTCCGCCCCTCAGGGCCTTACCTCGTACCCTGTGGAATTTCGAGGGAGGAGAATTACTGCGGGGTAATCCTAGACGAGATTGTTGAGAAACCTCGATAGAAAGGCCGACTACGGCGAGAAACGAAGCGTTCTTGGTTAGATCGTTCGGGATATGCGAGAGCAATCAGTGCCCCGTGGGGCAACCTCTGCCCCGGTGACCTAGACTCGCTATCCTCGAAAAATCTAGCTTCGAAAACCACCTTCGTTGAAATTTCTCATTTTGAACATTTTGAACATTGTTTTAACCTACAGGACGTTCCAAGTAGGCGTGGCTTAGTTGCTCTCAAGTTCCACGTCTTTTGAAATCTAGATTAGAGGGAATTTATCAGTTTCTGAATAAAGTAAAGCGTTTTAACCTTCAGGACTTTACAGGTGGGCGTGGCGTTGTGGCTCCCGGCTTCCACAGAACCAGTACACGCCCCACAGAGAAATTTACGCCTATAAAGTGTTTAATAATTTATATAATTTCGCGAAATCATGGAAGATCTTCTCGTCTATTTCCACAGCGATCGGATTTCCTAGAGGAACGTCAGCACGATTGTCCCTCGATCTATTAATCACAGGCTCCAGTTACACCGTCAGCGAGCCATCTGGCCCCTTTCTTTCCCATAGCTTCTCACCGCGGTTCTCGTGGTACAGTTTCGTGTTAGCAAAGTCATGACCAACCTACTTTCTAGAGTCGATCCGGACAACGTCCGTAGCTCGAAGCGTGTTTCGAGATGGGACAGGATATACCCGCGGCGCTAGAAAACGGTAGCTAATGTCGAGTATCATTTTATTTTCGTTGGGCCGCGCGCAACCTTATTGTCGCCGTCCATTGTCTTGTCGTTCTTGCCGCCCTCCGCTTTTAAGCGTTCTTCTTCTTCTTCTTCTTCTGCTGTCGCTGCTGCTGTTGCTTCTCGTTCTGTAGAACCGTCGACCGTACCAGACCATTTAGCCGCGCATCTGTGCGAGCGGGACGTTTTACGCATGTACGGAGCTCTATTCGTTTGTTTACTGGTCTCGATGCTTGCATTTCTTGCGCTATTGTGCGCAGAACACGGTCCCTGCCCTGATCCTTGTTCCGCGCTGCCGGGAACAGCGAGGTGGATCGCGAGAACGTCGAATCGCAATTTGTGGATTAGGTCCAAAAGTCAAATATTCGATTAAATAAATTAAGGACAATTATTCATTTATAATTTGTACGAACGAGTACTCAATTCTCAATATCAACAGCCCTCGTAGCGTCCCGCTCTCATCCCTCACCACTGGCTACAGTATTGAACCACTTCCACTGCTCCGGTGCGTCTCGCGTAATTCCCAAATCAGTCTCATCGCTCTATAGTGTCCTCGAATTAAATTTGAACAGTCGAAAACTGTGATGGATCTGTACGACTCGAAAATTTAGAAGCTGACATATCGGCGAGACGTTAAGGGGGGAAAGTAGGAAGCTCGCATCAGTCAGTAAGAACCTGGAATTAAATTTGAACACCCGTAAATCGTGATAAACTTATGCGACTCGAAAGTTTCGAAGTTGACGTCCCGGCGAGCGTTCTTGGAGCTTCGGAGCGACGATCCGTGGTATTCTCCGGAACGATACGCTCTTGTCAATCTCTCAGAAGTATGAAAGGCTGACGGTAACGCGTGGAGAGAATCGCAGGTGAAGTCTCGCGAGGCGAAAGGAGACGCGACCGGCCGTGGGGTACGAGCGAAAGATGTCCAACGGGGGGCTGAAAGAGGGGGCAACAGGGAAGAGGGACGAGCGGGACCCCCGACAACGACAGCATACCTTTGCCACGGTATCGCTTCTTCATCGCATTCGTCGCGTCGCTCGACGCTACCACGGATCCGCGGCTAATTATCATTATTTAATTACGAGGTCGTTTTTCGCTGCGCGGAGTAGAGTGTCGCTGGCTCGCCGAGGCACGTCCTAATCATCGGTAGGCGCCGTTCCCTCGGCGATTTTCGTAAATCTGGTTTGGAGGTCGTTCCCGATCTCTCACTCTCTCTTTCGAGACGGTCCTGGGAGGCTGGAATTCGAGACACGTATCCGCGACGCAGGGACGCGGACGATCTCGGTGTCCGTGCGGTTTTACGGCCCCCGCGCCGTCTAATCGTCGTTAAATTACCTGCACACGGAGTCCTGCTCTACGACCAGACGAAACCCGGTGGATTCTCCTCGATACCGCGACGATTAACCGGTCAGTCCGCCGAAAATCGACGAATCTACCAATTTATCGATACCAACCAGCCGGACCCATTTTTCGGAAATTTTACGGCCGTTTTATTACACTATTGGGGCAACTGAGAATATTTCTTTCCCTCGAGAACTCCTCAATTCAAATTCCTCTGGAACATAAGAGACAATATGAAATTGTTGATAGTGGGGGTCGTAAAGCGTCAGTAGGGAAAAAGTCCCAAAATTTTCTCGGAACCCTTCGAGAGGGATTTTTTTGAACGCCATCGATGCAGAATCGATGTTTCGAGTCCCCGTAAAAAATCGCAACGTTCGTCCTCGTTCTAAGCAATTACCGAAACTGCATTTCCCTAAATTTGATCGCCTCACCGTTCGGTAATTAACGGTCGCCGATTTCCCTTCGGGACCGGCGTCAAGTCCAACATCGCTCGGCTATCTTCTTTAGCTGCCATAATTTGGGAACAAGGGTGCAAGAGGACAGGACTGGCTTCGGTCCAATTAAAAATCCACGAATTTATGCAAACGGCCGGGTTTTATTACCGACTGGATCCCGAGGCATCGTGGAATCGATCGTGCCGGATACCGCGGTCATAATCGCTACGAGCTGAACTATTAAGTGATAGGTATAGTGATCGATAGACTGTTAAGCCTTTACGAAGAAATTGGTTGCGTGAAATACGAAACACGAAGAGATACGAAATCAGTTTTTATTTCATTCCTGCTTCCCACAACGAACGCGGAATATTTTTATTCCGCATAAAGATCCGCGGTGTAGCGAAACTTTTTCAGACCGTTCGAATTGCGATTCCTTTTGCACAACCATAACATTCTTGAGCGGCGTATAGAGTGGACATTAACGAGAAGCCTGAACGAGGTGAGAATCCGAGAGGCTCTATCTTTAGGACATGATATTTCAGCGATCCCCTGATTCCAGGGTATAATGATCCGCGATAAGAGAGGCCGCGATTTATAGAATGACCTAATAGTTAGATGGGAATGGCCCGTAATTCGGTGGCGAATGGGTTGGAGCAGGCCCGAAACAGGCCCGACCGCTAGGCGGTGGGCCTGTTCCGACGTCCCGCGGAGCAACGGCGGAACAAGGTGACAAAGTATTCGCGTGAAGGCGGCTTTCGGTTCTCCTCTGGGCGATCGTGAACGGTTATCGAGGTGGCCGGGGGCCCGTGGTGGCCACCGAGCCGCCCCTGAGCAGTCCCCTTCCGAGCCGGGGCCCAGAAACAGTCACACACAGCCACCGTGAGCGACCTCGAGTGGGATGGCCCGTTACGAGCTAATTAGCAAAATAAGAGAAACTCACTGTGAGGTATATACAGCGTCGTAGCAGCAGCGTAGGCAAGAGAACTCGTGCGTCCTTATACGGCATGATCGAATCGTCAGTCTGTAATTTATCGCGAGTTTTCTTAACCCGGAATGTTTCTCCTTGTGAAACTCGGTACACCGGTTTTTTTCTGTTCCCCTCCGTTTCACCGTTTCCTTCTTCTTCTTCTTCTTCGTCGTCGTCGTCGTCCTCGTCGTTGTCGTCTTCTTCTTCTTCTTCTTCGTTCTCTTCTTCGTTTGCTCGTACAGCACAGCAATTAAACGCGCAGCTAGGAGACGAATATCGTTCGCGCGCGAGATCGTCATTTTCTATCCTCCTCGAAAACGATACCTGCAATCGTGTCCAAGCTCGAATCGCGCGGACGACCATTTCGCCAGTAATTACCGCGTCTAATTAGACAAGCCTGTCTTCTCGTCACTCCGGTTCTGCAGTCCCTAACTTTCCGATAGCTGAAACAACCTCAACGCCAGTAGAAGAAATCTTTCAGGAAAATTCTACATATTATTGCGTGGGCGACCGTGTAGCTTAAGCACAACTTCTACAGTAATGGTAGACTCGCAGAAAACCATAATCAATTTATTAGGCTAGCAAGAACACTCCTGTAAAAATATAATAACTAGACTGCGGATCTTTATGCATATATAGCAGGATTGTGTAGATGAAATTCAAAATTGAAGAAGAATATATGATTTCTCCTTGATTAAAATCATTACTGTTCCTCGTTAGAAATATATAAACAATCCTGTTCCTCAGTGAATACGAAATTCCAAAGTCCAGCCAGGAAACTCTGATCTGCTCATCCTCAAAGGATGTCTTGCGAGAACTGATTTCTCAATGCTGGAAAAATGCGGAGACTCTTGTTCTGGTTCAAGGCTAGCTTCACGAGGTCGTAGTACTTTGAAATGCTGATTAAATCTCTCGTTTATATCCCGGCAATCGACTTTCAATTCGAATAACTCTGTGTATTGAATAAAAAGCGGCGCGGCCGGAGAGCGGCTTCGTAGCACGCATATGCTTGCGTACTGACCAGGAGGAAATTAGTCGACGGTGTGGTAGCGTACAGGGAGCTGTCAAGGTAACAGCTAGAGACCACGCAGAGTCGCTTCTCCGGTCCTTTAACTTTGCTCAAGTGGTATCGTGCACGCGATCGTCCGACATACCAACGAATGGTAGCGCTAGAGATACTGCCAGAGAATTCTTTCCTCGCAAAAACGAAACGTTCTTCAAGTACTTTGACCTCGAGGTGATTAGAAAATCGAGGTAGTTGGAAAATTATAGTCCTCAAGATCTTTTAAAAATTGTGATCTTCAAGATCCTCATAAAACTATGGTCCTTAGGACCATTAGAAGATTGTGGTCTTTAGAACCATTGGAAAAGTGTGGTTCTCAAGATTCTGATAAAATGGTAGACCTTCAAATCCTTGGAAAGTTGTCCCCCTCAAGATCTTTATAAAATTGTGGTTCTCAAGATTCTTGGAAAATTGTCACCCTCAAGATCCTTATAAAATTGTAGTCATCAAAACCCTTATAAAACTATGGTCCTCAGGACCATTAGAAGATTGTGATCCTTAGAACCACTGGAAAATTGCGGTGCTCAAGACCCTGATAAAATGGTAATCCTCAAAATCCATGGAAAGTTATCCTCCTCAAGATCTTTATAAAATTGTAGTCCTCAAGAAGATCCTTGGAAAATTGTGAACCTCCGTGTCCATGGAAAACAGTCCTCTTCACAGAATCCTCAGACATCAATCTGCCCCAGAGACCTTAGAAATCTCTGTTCCTCAGCTTATTTAGAATCCTCTTCAGGGTCCTCAGAAAATTGTCTCCCGAAGTTCCTCTACCTCTGGTGCACGTGAGAACAGTCATAGCGGAAGCGAGAGGCAGCTCTGAGACAGCCACGATCAAGAAAGAGAGAGAGAGAAAGAGAAGGAAAGAAGGAGACAAGAAAAGGAGTACGGGAGTCAAGGAACTAGAAATGAATTCCATTTGTGCGATTGAGAGGGAACGAGCCGGGTAGAGGCGCACAGAGGGAGACGAAGGACTAGGATTAGAAAAAGATAGAAAGAGAGAGAGGAGGATCGTCGAAGGATAAAAAGGGCTGGCACGACGTCGGTCGCAACATCGAAAGGGGTTAGCTCCGTGGTGAGTCGAAGGAAAGACGTAGTCGAGGATATCCACGATGGGAGCGTGTGTACTATAGCGAGGAAAGAGAGGGAACTGGATGGAGAGGATGAGGATAGGGGGACGTGTGCCCTCGTGAAAGGGAACGAGACACGGCTAGACTGTAAATAAGAGAGGAAACCGCGGGATTATTCTGAATCGAGCTCTCGACGAGTTTCTGCCGCGGCTCGCATTGTCGGTACGCCAGGGGCCACGTTGTGGTACGAGGTGTTGCACAGGTTCGAGGTGTTATACCTGTACACACACACATATATATTTATATATATACACCATGGATCCTGTGTACGCACCGCGCACGTGTACGGCCACGTACGCGCACGCACACCCCTCGAACAGGACACGTACCGATCGGCGAACCATTGACTGGAATCTGCGGCTGATGCACAGCTGCGAGAGGCGATTTAACCCTTGCTACGGGGTTCTGAGACAGGTGCGAACGCTGCACAAACACGCCCCCTTCGCTCTTATTCCCGGATCCTGATGGGTTAGCATTTCTTTCGTTTCGAATTACGTGGTCTGTCCGGAAAGTATCCTGCCTTGTACTGTAGCGGGTGGAAGGATCATTCCTGGTAGACATAAATGCTGTCCCCTTCAAGGTATTATCCGTTAGAAGCCACAACTTTCTTCCAGCGATCCCTCCACCGATTTTAATATGTACACATCTTCATATTTTACATGCATTTTTCTCATAAATGCATAAAATCTGTGATCTAATAATTATAATACGCTTTTCTCGCTTGACTCAGCGCTCACAAAATTACGTATTATTTTCAAAGGACGGCGTGCAAAGCTTATTACAAGCTCGCCTCTAATATAAATATACGCTATCCGCCTTAGCCGGCTTAGGAACGAAGATATAAGGAGAGGTCGGATACTTTCCGTACAGACCACGTAAACAGAATAATTAAGTAAGCCATTGGAGGTTTAATGTATCGTTGAGTTGGAACGTAGAGAAACACTCCGAAAGAAATACTCCGTCCTCGGCATTCTGCGGCGCAATTGCATCTGTATGCGTGCTTTTCGCACAAATCTCGGGAGCACAGGAGCGTCTGGGGTCCCCGAGGGGGCACCGGAGGAGCACCGTAGGGTGGGAATCAATAATGAGTAGGTTACGGGTTGCTACTCGGTCGAGTCGGCTACCCGAATAAAAACTCGCTCTGGATTCGATCCACGGAGCTCCGGAGATCGTGGTGCCCCTCTGGAGAAGGGGAGGGAGGGGTGAGGGGACGGAGGGGGCACAGGAAAACGGGCGAAAGAGAATGGAGGAGGGAGACGAAAGGAGGATGGTCAGAGACGTGGGCCATGAGGGTTCCAAGGTACCGGGGTCTGGATCCCCGCGAATTAATCAAATACGCGAGCGATTTGTCTTCGTTACACCCACGTGGGCACCCCGGAGGCACGCCTGTGTAACCGCGGTGACGAAGCCCCCTCGAGTGGCCGGCACCGCGGGTGAAAAACCCGTTCACCGACTGGTGACCACTGGTGCTCGATCGCAATTTAGTCCCCCGATGAACCGACGATACTGGGGGACCGGGATTTGACGGGGTACCAGGACCCCCTCGCACCCCGTTGCCCACGAAACGTGTAAAATCGCGATCCGAGGACGACCGCTTCATTCACGGACCCAGATACACCGTCCCCCCATTTTTTTTTAATAAGCCCTATGTGTGTCTTATAATCCTTTTTAATAAGTCCCGGTATATTTTATCGGCTGTCACTGCTGCTAATTTCGAGGTTTCTTGCAATAGGGGACCGAACACAGTTTTATCAGCGGACAGATTTACTATGAGAAAATTCTGAGAAGTAGTATAAGTAGATAAGTCTGCAGTGGTGAGACACGATGTACTTTGGAGCCACTTTCCTGAAAAACCAAGCGTCGTGGAAAAAATATTGTTGAACACTTTAGACGTGCTTTTTCATGTAGAATAAACTGGCATTGGTTTCAATTCGATTACAATGTTACCAAGATCGTTGTACAGCTTTTCCTCTCCCTTTGTTGACCCAGTGCTACCACCGTACAGACGTCTAGGTCCTTTCCGGCGATTATGATTGAACGATTACGGATAAATGGACGGACCGCGAGGGGAACCGATCCGCGTTTGTTTATATTGCCGTTTAAGGAACGGGACGATTATTCGAACGGTCCTGGCAATCTCGTTTCCAGCTCGGGAACGCGTCCTGCTGCGGATCCCCTCGCGCGGACGATTTTGCCGTATTGGGAAGCGGAGTAAATCGTAATTATATATACCGGGGAGTAGTACAGGTTCGGTGGACCCTCCTTCGATGGAAAAAGATCACGCGGACGTTTAATAACACGGGGTACCGAATGCCGATGGGTGTAGGTACACCGTGTCGATGTGCCGGGCACGTCTCTCTCGCTTTCTCTCTTTCTTTCTCTTTCCGTCCATCTCGTTCTCCTCTCCTCTCTACTAGTTGTCGGCCCACTCTCATCCCTCTCTCTCTCTCTCCCTCTCCCTCTTTCTCCCGTACGCTATTTTACAATTACACTTTACGATACACAATTTCGAACAAACTTGCTTACATTTACGCGGGGCCCCGCAATCCCAGCGTCGGTGTTCCCCGAACCGACACGCACATTTACATGCGCGCCGACGAGTTCTCGCAACAATTTTAATAACACGCCGATCGAGACCCGCCGAGCATAAGTTTCAGACCCTCGTGTACAACTGTGTGCGTGCACTACGATGTGCTCCACAGCTTGATATCGAAGCCCTGTGGTAGCGCGTCCCGCGATTGCTCACGTACACTACCGTTCGCGAGCGTTTCGGCAGATTGAAATTTATAAACGGCCTTTGAGATTTTTTTTCGAGGAAAGCATCGAGCCCAGGAATCTCAAACTTTGTACGATTATCGAGCGATATTTGAAGAGAGTACCTGAACACCTTCGCGAAGATCGGATCAGTTTCCTCGAACTTACAGTGCTTACTAATGGGGAGTCAGGTGGAATCTTAATTTCTGAGTCTGGCGTTTGAAAGTTTTTTCAAAGAAAAATTTTCGCTGCAGAAATTCCAAATTGTGTACGATTTGTTAATAGAGGTTTAAAGAGTGTACCTGATTTTTTTTTAGATAGACAGGATTAGTTTGTTGAAAGGTATAGTAGGAATGAGTTTGTGAATTTCGATCGTTTCGTGGGGATTGCGTTAGGTCCAGGCTGATTACAGCAACAGGACCGAGGAGTGCAAGAAGGCGGTCAGTTTATGCAATGCAGTATGCAGTCCGGTACCTCTGGAAGCCGGTCGATAATTGATCGGATCGATCGATCGGTCTCTACTCCAAAACGGGCGATCGCGCGTGTACCAGTGGGCTCCTGTACATCGGTCGGTGGATGCGTTTCGACAAACACCTCGGATCTACCGCGTCGACGTTCTCTCTCCCATGAAACCGATCGAGTTTTTCCACGAACGTACCCACTGGAAAAACCTGGTAGACAGGGCACCGCCTCCGTTCGAGTTTACGTGGAACGCGGCTACCTAGCCAGCTACCATTTCCACGACATCCGGTGACGCGAGGCTGTCGTCGAATCGGAGCTCCGACATCGGCTCGACACCGATCCCCTCGGACCGTATTCTAAAGATGGTAGCTTGTAAACGTGGATAACATAATTTATGATCACCGATCCCATTACTGCCTCCCTTCCGACCAGCTCGGGAACGACCATTCGATTTGGCAAGCGTTTATAGATTAAATCATTATCTGCTAATGGGAATCGGTAATTGTTTCTAGGTCTCTTCCGTGCATGGAATCGATATTGTATTACTTGATCTTCGATTCGAATGGAGCTCCCTTCTTTTCTTCAACTAGTATTATAAAAACGGGTCTGATAAGATCATTTTCAAGAAGAATATCGCACATTTGCAAACATTAAGTGGAATAGCTCAAATCATTCGATGGGCGTGGCTTCTTGGCTCTCGTTTTCTCCTAAGTGGGCGTGGCTTCTCGGCTCTCGCTGTAAATTAGTACCAATACTTCACATACTCTAGAAATCTAGAAATTCTTGTTCTGTAATACTATCTACCAAAGTGTCTAGAGCCCATCTAAAGTGGACGTGGCTTGATAGCTCTGCCCCCACCCCCAGGCGCAATCCACGCCCACTGAAACTGAACTTGAACGCGCCGTGTGTCGTAACATCCACGTCTCAAGCGACTTGGAAGGTCTAGTTCAAGTCTCTCGGAGTTTTCCGGAAAAAATAGTCAACTATCGCGGCACAACAATGGCTCGATCGACGCGTCTAAATGTCGCGGCTGTTACAAAGCGTTAACGGTTCCGGCGGTCGGTTGAATAGCGGCTAGATCCAGAAGACGCGGAGGAACAATGCCACGTGGGATTCCGCGTGGTATGTCGGTGGCGCGGCGCGACGAGATGCACGGCAACATCCCCGCGGTTCTGGCGCGTCTGTTTCGCGTGGGCGGACGTGGGGAACGGCACTCGTTACGCGGAGGAAACACGGTCCGAGGAACGGGCGTCGAATCGTCCATCATGCAATTGCGTCTGCCAGCGGTAATGACCGCTCGATTTGCCTATTAATTGATTCCGAGCAGGCTAGCCCCGGTCGGCGCGTAGCCGATGGAAATCGGCCGAGGTCATCGGCTGCGAGAGCGAGTCTCGTTTTCGTTTAACTCGTCGGTCGTCGCCGGTCATCAGTCATTTCCTACGTCTATCTGTCTGCCGGCACTCTCCGTGAAATTAGTCAAAACCGGAGACGGTTCTCCTTCTCTTTCTCTCGATTCTCGAAGCTCGGTAATTGGTCGGATCGTTAAAGAACCGAGCGCGCGGCGCTGCGCGGACCGCGCGGTGCTCTTCAGGGTTGTGCCCGATAGCTTTCGCGGATCGGAGTACCCGCGCAGCACGGTGCGCGCACAACGTTTCAGCAACAGCGTTTCCCCCATCGAGATCGAGCGCGTATTCGATTCAATCGATCGATCATGCGGAATCGCGAGGCCATTACAGAAAATTTTCGTGCAATTTGCGCGCGGCTCGCCGAAGCCGAAAGAGCAAAATGTAGACGTGAGAACAAGCACCGGGGTTATAATTAACGAGCCAGTCTGCTTATATAGTGTCCGGACGACTTTTTCGTCATTTTTGCGCTTTCGGACAAGCCTCGCCCCCTCTATTCGCTCTTCCGCCAACCTTTTTTTTTCTCTCGCTCTCGTCCCGTTTAAGAAACGAATGAACTCTTCGTTCCATCAGGTCGAGTATAGAGAATCGGAGAGAGAAAGAGAGAGGCGGAGGAGGGAGACGGGCAAAAAGAAATTAATACGAGGGTTATGCATCGGCCATTCCGAGTTTTTGGCCCCCGTATCTTCCTTCTTCATCAGAAGGATTCAGCTACCAAGACGAGGCTCGATCGTAAGACGATCATTATACGGAAAAGAAAAGCACGAGGGAAAGTCATCTTTGTAGCCGTTTAATAACGATAATCACTGTGTTCGCAGGTGAACGGCCAACCAGATTTTATTTGGCCAAGGAAGAACCGGATCTAACGATGGACCCCAATACAGGAATGCTTCGAATACGCCTTCCGTTGGACAGAGAGACCCGGGACAAGTACGTTCTCAGCGTACTCGCGAGGAACGGCGTGTCCGTCGGATATTGCCAGGTAGGCTTGTCAACGTGATTAACCCTTCTGCACCTTTTCAATTTTTGGCGCGCGCGAGAGCACACCGACCGCCAATCACCTTCGCCAAGCAATATTCGCGTTAATATGCAATTAAGCTACGCGCCGGTTTCATATTTTCTGTTACATTGTACGTCGATCCGCGAACTGGTTACACTCGTAATTATACGGATGCGACTGGTTAGTTAACAGTCTCGAGTAATTAGCGATAACTGGACTATCGAGTCTCGCGAACGGTTTCGTTGCCGGTTTCATACACGTCGGAATTGAGAGGCAATATTTACGACAAATCTAGAACATTCTTTTCTCGCGTGGATTTCTTTTCCGGTTAGCAATCATCGTTCCTCAGATTCCTCCCAGCAAAATGAGCCCACACAAGACACGAATCGCAATGTCGTAAATATGTCGCTGATAAATATACTGCTGATGAATCTTGGTACCAAATAAAATTCTATTTTCCTTGGTAATAGCTCTGGTTGATCTTGAATAAATACGTATGCAGCATTTTTTTTAACATTTTAAATAAAATAAATTGTTGTGTTGAATGAAAGTCGAAAGCACCCAGGCCACGCCCACCTGTGGCGATCGGATAATAGAGGTTCCACTGAATCGTGGATTAAACAATCAAACACGCACTTAATTGAACCGTGTTTGGGCTCATTTTAATCAGAAAAATGTCGCCGATGCGAAAGAGAGATTTCTGAGGTGTAATCGATGTTTCAGGTGGAGCTGACGGTGGAGGACGTGGACGACAACGCGCCGATGTTCCCAACGACGGCGACGGCGGTGCGAATTTCGGTGCCCGAGTCTCACCCCCTTCATACAGCCCTGTACGTGGCCCACGCAACAGATCCGGACGCCACCCCATCGTTGCCGATCCGCTACGTGCTCGGCCAGAACAGCAACGACCTGTTCGGCATAGACGCCCGGTCCGGAGAGCTCTATTTAGCTCGGAGATTGGATTACGAGACCCAGCAACGTCACGGGCTCCTGATAAGGGCGCTGGACGGTGCTGGTCTCTCAGCGAATCTGAGCTTGAGCGTGGAGGTGCAGGACGTGAATGACAACCCCCCAGTGTTCGAGAGGAACGAGTATCACGTGGAGGTTCCCGAAGGCGCCAAGCTCGATTCCCAAGTGAGAAAAATCTTCATTACACGCCCGTCAGCCGGGCATTTGTTTGTCGAGGTGATGCGCGGCGAGGGAGTTGCGTGCGTCAGCGTGTGTACATGGAAATGCGGGAGAAACGTTCGAGAGAGTAAGAGAGAACACAGAAGGGGGTTATAGAAATTCTGAATCGGAGAGAGAGAGCTTTGGCATCCTCTCTGAACCGCATTTTGCTGCTCAAAGTCCGAGAGCAATCTGATCCGGACAACCAGGAAGACTATGGAACCTTTGCTCCCTCGAACGAGCGCTTAGCTACCATCGTTCCGTTCTCGGTTCGATTAGACACACACGCGGAACAAGTGAACCCGACGAGGAGGAAGAAGACGTTGACTCATCGGGTTCACCTTGTCAGCGTGGAACAGAAATGAATTAGACGGTCGTACGAGCGCGCGAGAGAGATTAGCCGACGAGGATTCCGACGCGTGATTCGCCGGCTCGGACTGACCAGTTCGGTGGAAGGATTGATAGAGTATAACTGATCGTTTGATACAGGAACGCGCGCGCGGCGTATCGCTGTAACGCGATACATACAACCGGGATTGATAGGTAATCGTTGATGGGCTTCGCTTCGAAAACCTGCTCCTTTTGTGGGCTCGCCTTGCGATCCCGGTCTCCAGACGCGCGCTACTTCATCACTGCAGAGATCGTCGGTTTCGGTACTCTGTACGATCTCGTAGCTCGTATTCGTTGCAGTTAGATGAAAATACGCTTGAATTTTGTAGCGTCTTCGATAAAACGAAAAGTAGCGAAAGCTAGTAGTCTCTGCTCCGAGGGCAAGGAGAGGTTGTAGGGACAGCGTTAGACGGCCGAGAACACGCTCCTGATTGGAGGCAACGTCTGTTCATGGGACGAGCGACGAACAAGGATTCCTCGCGGCGGTAGCCACCCGGCAGACGTAATCCCGAATACGAGGATACCGATGACGAATGGTCGCGAGATCGTTGCCGCGAGATAGGCCCGTTAAATGACGTCACATTTTTAATACAGCGGATACACGAGGGTACGATAGAGTCGGACGACGACGACGACGAGAATGGCACCGTTTTCTCTCCCTCTCTTTATCCATCTGTTTCTTTCCTTCTTCCCTCGCCATTCGATCTTTCGTTCCATCTTTCTCCCGGTGGTACACGTATATATCGGTGGTATCTATCGGCGAAACAGATCTGTGAGCTGTCGGTGGTATCCGGACAATATCTTAGCTACCTTCGCAAGACGGAGATAGAGGTTGCAGGAGCGAGAAAGAATCGCAAGGACCGGCAGCTAGTAACCCGGACTACAGTCAGCGTAACCCTTCACCCATCGCGAACTAATAACGTACAGTTAGACACATTACAGCCTGCTCCCACGTCAGGTTCTCCTTCTAATGGTACCCCGATCTTCCCCCACCACTAGAACCTCTTTAGTCCCTCTCTCCTCTCTTTTGAACGACCACGACGACCGATGCGCGTCTACTTCTCATCCTGCTTCCACTCGTTCTTCTCTCCCTTGGATCGTCATCCATCATTGCCCGCGCGCCAACTCCGTGCACGGGATACGAAGTTATATACCCTCGATCCACTGCTCCTTCCTCTTCGTCTTCTTCTTCGTCGTCGTCGTTGTTGTATTCTTCTTCTTCTTCGACCTCCGTAATTCACGATCCTCCCGCGCTGGAAAACATCGACCGGTTCGCGAACGCGTTTAGGGTTCGCGGTCTTTGGGCGCGTTTAATTAATACGGAACGACCGGATCGACTGGTCTTGCCTCTCTTTCTCGCTCTAGCTCGGCCGACGCCCCCTCTCTCTCTCTCTCGCTCGCTCGATCTTGAAAGAGCTCCCACTCTTTCTCGCTCTTCCGACTCGCTCGTGTCGCTGATATTCAGATTTATTTCAAATTCGCGGCTAGGGTCGTTGCGCTCTTCGAGATTTTCGTTCGAAATCTTTCTGGATGTAGAGTTTCGATGATGAAATTCGGAGCTGTTAGGCCACGCCCACTCAGACCACTCCCAATGGAAACGGTTACGCAATACTCGCTGATATTCAGATCGATTTCAAACTAGTAGGGTAGCGTCATTGTGTTTTTCGCGGTTCGAGATGTTTCTGGATGTTTGATGATGAAATTCGGAGCTGCGAGGCCACGCCCACTCAGACCACTCCCAACAGAAACGGTTACATAATACTCGCTGATATTCAGATCGGTTTCAAATTAGTAGGGTAGCGTCATTGTGTTTTTCGCGGTTCGAGATGTTTCTAGACGTTTGATAATGAACTTCGGAGCTGCGAAGCCACGCCCAGTCAGACTATTTCAGAACAGTCTCCTAAAATTCATTTTCTGTTCACAGATTCTACAAGTAACGGCAGTGGACCTCGATACAGGCAACAACGCGAGACTCAGCTACCGTCTTCAGGGCTCCACAGCATTTCGCATCAGCCCCAACACCGGCTGGATCTACCTAGCGCAAGCCCTAGATCGCGAGACTCTAGATCGCCACACTCTCACCGTACTTGCAACGGACAATGGTTCACCTGCTGCCACAGCTAGCGCTTCTGTCCTAGTGACAGTTCTCGACGACAACGACAACGATCCCCGTTTCGAGAAAGACTTCTACGGATTCGATCTGCTGGAGAACCTGCCCTCAGGCACTTTGGTAGGATCCGTGAGCGCATCCGACCCTGATCTCGGCAAGAACGCGTTGCTGAGGTACGCGGTGGTCCAGGCAAACAGCAGCTTCGCGGTGGACCCCGATACAGGTAAGAATCGTCTCTGCACACCTTGCTTCTCCCTTTTTTCTGTGGAACCAAACGATGGTCGAGTGTTTACGAAAGCTGTCGGGGACTCGGACAGTATCCCACGCGATCCGAGCTGCGAGAAAAATATTAGCGAAGCCACTCCGACGAATTTGACCCTCGAGGACCGAGCAGGCCACTCGGAATTTCTTAAAACGATGATTATGCCACTGCGCTCGGTCCCGGTATTATTTTTGAGCACACAGTGTCGCTGCACGAGCGTAGGATTTTCAATACTTTCGATCGACGGGCTTGAACAATATCTTCGAGACTTGATCATACGGATTCTAAAGAAAATGGTAACGGAACCGTTCACACAGTGTCGTTGCTCGAGTGTGGATTTTCAATCCTTTTGGTCGAAGAGTTTGAACAATATCTTCAAAACTTGATTATAAGGATTCCGAAGAAAATGGTAACGGTACCATTCACACAGTGTCGCTGCACGAGCGTGGATTTTCAATCCTTTTAGTTGAACAGTTTGAACAATATCTTATCGACTTGATTATACGGATTCCGAAGAAAATAGTAACGGTACCATTCACACAGTGTCGCTGCACGAGTGTAGATTTTCAATCCTTTCGGTCGAGGAGTCTGAACAATATCTTCTCGACTTGATTATACCTATTCCGAAGAAAATGGTAACAGAGCCATTCATCTCGAAGCAGCGATTAAAATGATCGGAACAGCCGAAGAAACGAAATGAAGAAGAAAAATCGAGGGCTATAATAATCCATCTCGAAGGGCTTTCCGAAAGAAAAATCCAGGACGCGTCAGGCCCTTAAAAGATTTACAGCTCCGGTGTCCCTTTGTGCCGAAGGAATCTTGGCCTCCTCTCCAAGTAGAAAACGATCTATCCTCCCTATCCAACGTCCTCTTCTAACATGCTGGAGGCTCGAGAAGGAGATGGTCGATTAATTTCCCAAATAGCCCACACCCGTCGACGCTCTTAATTCACGCGTTGCGTCAAAAGCCATTCCCGAACGTGTCTCGCCATTGTCGAGCGCCGATTGCGCAACCGTGAGTTCGTAAACCCCAATAGATCTTCGTTGTCGTTTCGTAAGTCTAATGGAGGCCGACCAATCCAATAGTTTACTCAGGGTCTCTATCATCGTACTGTCCAATCGCAAGCTCGACATAAGGATTTATGGCGGTTGGAGAAAAATAAAAGGAAAAGAAGAACATGGGGGTGATAGGTGGGGTCGGGGGGAGGGCATGGGAGAGAGCGTAAA
This sequence comes from Lasioglossum zephyrum, assembly GCA_028455615.1. NCBI lineage: Eukaryota > Metazoa > Arthropoda > Insecta > Hymenoptera > Halictidae > Lasioglossum > Lasioglossum zephyrum. Next base: position 6,114,857 of record CM052326.1, read on the forward strand.
TTTATTTTTGATGCGAATGCCTTTAATTGGAGGACCGTAGAACGGACGCAATATCAGAGAGACGCGTACGGTGGCGTGAATATTTCGTTTTTGTAACATCTCCCCCTGCTTCGTGGATATCAAAGTATAATCCCGTAAGAGTGGTGCTTTCACCTTGGGCCGGCGCGGCGTGTAACAAATCACCAGAAAGGGGGCTCGGGTTCACCGCGGTACCAGCACGCACGCCTCGATCCCTTCTCTCTCTCTCTTTCATTCTATCTTTCTCTCTTTTTCCCCTATTCGCGTATGCCGGCCGCATACGTGGTTTGATTGGCATGCGACACGGAGAGTATTTGTGTACATGCTGGTTCGAGACCGGGCCGCTCTTCCTCTCGTACCCTGTTTGCTAAAAGAGAGAGAGAGAGAGAGAAAGAGGAGTGGTGGGACTCCCTCGGCGCGAACCTTCGAAAAATAAAAGGAGACCCTCCTCTGCCGGAAGTATCAGACGTCGCGGCGCGTACAAGTACTTCTATATTAATCTTTTACCGAACCCGGCTGAGTCTACATTGTTCGCCGGTCGAGACGTCCAGGAAATCGGCAGAGAATCGAGAGGATCCAGGACGCGTCGATCCGGTTGAGATTAGGAATAGAAGATGTGTGGGACGTTGATTGGGTAGAGACGCTCTGGGGTGTCCTTTTGTTAGGCGAGTTGAATGATTGTTCGGGGACGTTGAGGATTTTCAGAGGTATTCTCAGAGGATTTGCCGAGGCAGTTTGCTTCGGAGGCACTGGATTGGCTGCGTCGAGATACCCTAAGTTTGATGGTGCTTGGCACTGACGCTGCCAGGAACATCGATTTTCTATTCTGATGTGGACTTTTCCCATTGAACTGGGTAAGGTACTAACGTATCAACAAGCTTTCTCAGTGGGGACAGATGATGAAAATAATGAAAATCCAAGGCTAGCAAAGAGTCAGCTCGATCTTCGACGATCAAGGGTCGTTGTTTTAACAAATGCACAAAAGCAATATCAGAGGCTTGTCGGCGAAGGGTTTCCTAACTGGCGCTGGTCGCAGCACGGATTTCCAAATATTGGAAGAGCGGCAACGGTAAGAGGAGTCTCCCCTCGATTGGTGGGGACATCGAGGCCCGTGGTCGCACGGTCCCACGGTTAACACGAGAAACGCATTAGCACGCGTCCTACGATATACTTCTTATTGTTCCGCGATGGTATCCCTCGATGCCGGCGCGTTTGCATGTCCCTCGTCGATCGTTTGTCTTCCCCGACGACGAGCACGGCCACGTCGACGACCGTCCTCTCCTCTCTTCTTAGGAGGACGCGTTCACGACTCCGAGACTAGGTACGTCGAGAATTCGTGGTGGAACGCGGGTGCAACCGCGTCCTGCATCGTAGCTTCACCGACGAACAACGACGCGACGCCGCTGCTCCACCGGGCCCCTTTCCGTACGAATTATTATCCCGTTCCTTTTCCAGGCCTTTTCGAATAGTTCCGACCGGTCGGCTAGGCGGTTGCTTAATTACCCATTAATGCGCCGACCTACCTTTTCTCTCCTCTCGCGGACTCCTCCTTTACTATCGCGCTCGTACCTTCTCGTTCCTCTTCCTCCTCTTCGTCGTCCTCGGTTTCTACAGTCTCCCACAGCATTACTGTTCTTGGCAAAAATTGTTATTAATACATTTCGATTCTCTATATACGTAATAAACGTACACTTCTTTAGAATAATCACGGGATTTACCTAATAAGACAAACTGAAGTATGTATTTCTATAACGTCACAAATAGTAATAGAAAAAATTTAAGATCTGTCATTTTTACCAGCCGGGTTTTTTAAAAATGATTTTTAAATTATTTGCTATTCGGAAAGTGAACTATATACACACAGTGGATCGCCTAAGCAGTCTCCTCTTTTCAAAGTAGGTTCCCACGGTCCCCTTCAATTTTTTCATATAATATCATTCTTATACATAATAAACGTACACTTTTTTTAGAATAATCACAGGATTTATCTGATAAGACAAACAATTCTAAAGCATGTATTTCTGTAACGTTATAAATAATAATTGAAGAAATTTGAAATCTGTTATTTTTACCAGCCGGGTTCTTTTTAAATGATTTTAAAATTATTTGCTATTCGGAAAGTGAACTGTATACACACAGTGGGTCACCTAAGCAGTGTCCTCTTTTTTGTATCCTCATCATTCCTTTTCGGGCCCAATTCAGCCGGAGGAAGAACCGAGACAAGCTCTCTCGATACCACGGAGAATCATCAAAATCGATCTAGATAGCAAAACGTCAGCTTGAAGATCGTTGGGAGAAAAAAGAAATTTCACCTCCCTGTTGGATATTGAATCGATTCCATCGCTTTATTGATTAGTACGACGGGAGATTGAATGCGTTCTGGAAAGATCGAAGATCGATACAAACCAACCAGTGATTATTAAACAAGAAGACTTGTTTATTAGAAAATGGGACCGTATTAAATACGAAGAGAGATATGTCTCCTTACTCGGTGTCCGTGAACAAGAGAAATAATTAAGATGGTCGCATCAGGTGGTCCGCACACATAGAAATTCTGTCTGGCAAACATAGATTCGTTGCGCAAAGTGTCGTACACTGTTGTCGCGGAGTGTACTTCTGCGAGACACGTAATTACGGTTCGGGTTGTTACACGCGCGACTATACACGGTCGACTATACTACGATTATAATATGCAAGAGAGGAGGAGTAGACGGGAACGAAATACGATAGGCCGGCTTCGGAGGCGCGACCGTGGAATTCGAGCGTCGAATGGCGTTTCTTAAGAGCGCACGAACGCCGATTATCCAATTAACCGTTCCCGTCCCCCGGTTGGAAAATTGATAAGGTCGGTTTCTAGCGGAGTTCTCTTTTTCTACACGTTGCCCCTGTTCTCTCTCCGCCTCGTATGTATTCGGTTTTATTTCGTGGATCGTTCGCCAAGTTCTATCCGTAAGCCGCGCCTCGTTGGATCGATTTCAACTCTGTTTCCCGCCGGAACGAGTGGGCATGCAGATTTTTCTTCGGCCTCCAACCGAACGCTCCTACAGTCGTAAACGCTCCCTCCCCTCGTCCACTTAACAGACGAACCCTGTTAAATGGAGCGGCGGGGTATCGTTAATAGATCGTTAACCGGACCGCTCTGGCTCGTGGATCGCGACGACGCAATTATTTGTTTCAGTTCTTCCATTTTCAACCGCCATCAGAGCGATCCAGTAAATAAACCAATTTTTCGTCCATGAGATCGTCACTGATACAATGACTACCATTCATGTTGGCACGCTCTAAAAGAACGATAAAGTTTTTAATATGCAACTTTTTTAGTACTGCTTTTAAGAAAATAAGCATTGAGAAAGTTTCATCGAACGACAGGAATTGAAACTGCACAAAATCCGCTGTTTACTGATACGTCAAATTTAACGAACTTAATTAATTTATATAATTATTATATAATTAATATTAATATAATAATATTATCAATTAATTAGTTAATAATTACTAACCCTCTCCCATAATTTTCCAGGCGAGATCAGCACGAGGGAGCCGCTGGACCGCGAGTCGAAAAGCGTCCACGAATTGGTCCTGGAGGCACGGGACCAAGGAACACCATCAAGGGCTGCTAGAGTACCTTTAAAAGTGACGGTTCTAGACGTGAACGACAACTCCCCGGAGATAGTGGATCCTCAGGGCGACGTGGTCAGTGTCCGAGAGGAACAACCACCTGGAACGGAAGTGGCAAGGGTCCGGGCGTTGGACACCGACCTTGGCGAGAACGCGACAGTGACGTACACCATTTTGAAAGGTAACCGTACGCCTGAGACTCGGCAGAACGTCGCCTTTTGTCTCGATATCCGCGGGAATTCGCAAAAGAAACAGAACGCGTCCCGTCCGAATTAATTAGCCAATTACCGAAACAATTATGCACGGTCTTAAAAACTGCCTCGGGCGGCTTTGTTTGAGTTTTATGGAGGGGGAGGGTCTCGCTGCGAACGGTTGCCACGATTATATCTTCTCGTTACGATCGGCAGCCGATTTTCTCGTGAGCGCGATCACGAACGCGACCGTTTCGAATAATGCTTGAATTGACCCTCGCAAGTCGTAATATTACTGTTTCCTTAATGGCGTCTTAACGCCGGTCTCGCACTCCCAACACGAAAGAAGCTAGAGAGAGAAGTTTTTACTCCCGCGGCAAGATTATTTTACGTTCAACCTTGATGTTCGCAGACCGAGACTCGGACGGCTACAACGTTTTCACCATCGACCCGATCATTGGCATGATCAGAACCAAGGCGGTTCTCGATCACGAGGAGAGGAACGTCTACCGGGTGTCCGTTAAAGCTACGGACGCCGGCAGACCACCCCGACATAGTGTGCGAGCGCTCAGAGTTGAGGTTCTAGCGCTCGCTGATAACCGGCCGACCTTCACCAGCAGCAGTCTTACCTTTAACGTGAGTACCAACACGTGAGCCGGAGACATGCGCAGATTCTGGTCCGAACGACAGACTTGATCGCGACCTGGTTAATGAAATACTTCTACAGGAGTTGACGAAGATCGATGATAAGCTGGTGCAATTATTTAGTCTGTGTGGAAACATAGTTCGAGGTAACAGAACTTCAGAAAAATTGCTGAAGTTCATCTGACGAAGTCCACAATTATTTTTCTCACCAATCGAAAACAAAAATGAAACCAGAAAGTTGCACATGTATCCACCACTCTAACTGCTTGAAACTGATCTAAGAATCTGCGTCACGTGATTCCACAGGTGCGAGAGGATGCGAGCATAGGTCAAGCGGTGGGGTCAGTCTCTGGGGCGGGTCCGGCGGGTCGCGTGGCCTTCACCCTGGACTCCCTAACTCCCATCAGCGAGTTCCCGGCGTTCGACGTGGACCGCAGTTCAGGCCAGCTGGTGGTCGCTCATTCCTTGGACAGGGAGAACGTGAGCGAGTACCACCTGGAGATTCGCGCGTTGGACACAACTTCGATCGGCAACCCTCAAAGCATCGCTGTCTCCGTGAAGATCGTGATCGAGGACGCGAACGACAACCCGCCGAGGTGGCCCCTGGACCCCATAACAGTTAGAGTGTCTGAGAAAGCGGTGATTGGCTCCACCATCTATAACCTAACTGCCACGGATTCGGACAGTGGTCTGAACGGTGATCTGCGCTATGGTTTGGTAGCAGAGTTCCCTGCTAAGGGTAGCTTCGCTGTCGACTCTCTAACTGGAGCTTTGACACTGGCGAAACAGTTGGATAGGGAAGAACGGGCTGAGTATACCTTGATCCTGAAGGCGTCCGATAGAGCTGCGCCTGGGGAGCAGTTAGCTTCCACTGTCACTGCTAGGATCATTGTCCTCGACCAGAATGACAATCATCCGGTGTTCGTTGCTCCAGAGTCCACCAAGGTGGCGGTTACCCCTGATCTTCTGCCAGGTGAATTAATATATTCATTAATTAATTAGGTTGAATATAGACGAGTCTACCTCCAGGTTTGAAAACAATTGCTGTGCTTTCAGGAGCGATGCTGGTAAGAGTGGTAGCGGTGGATAAGGACGCAGGTGACAATGGCCGTGTGTCGTACGTGATCACATCTGCGAACGAGGAAGCGAGGTTCTCCGTAGGTTACGAGTCCGGCATAGTGAGTCTGGAGAGACCGATGGTGAGATCCACCGAGTTGGAGATCACCGCGAACGATCATGGTACCCCACCGCGAAAGTCGTCTCTCAGGCTGTATCTCACGATGGCTACCGGACAGACTAACGGACCTCCTCGTCTTCTACTCGCTAACCCGGTGGCTAGGATTTCGGAGGACCTGCAGGTGGGAGCGCCGGTCCTCAACATCGCTGGTCCTGTCATTATCGCTGATCAAGGTAAGGAAGATTATTTCTCAAAAATATTGGTCCTTTTCAAATTCGTGTTGGACTTCGTAATCGATTGATAGTCTAGCTACCAGATCTTTCTGTAAAATGTTTTCGCTCAACTTTTCGCCCGGTCAGGCCCAGAAAGTCCCTTCCAAGGTCCCCTCTGGTACAACGTGTAGGGAACAAAGCCAGACCCTGCTCGACAGACTTATCGATCTCCCCTAAACACATTCGCACACGTGCTCGGTTTGCTCGGGCTCGGACAAGGACGTAGTAGAGGACCAAAAATGGGTCTGGCTCTCGGCTACCCTTTTAGGCGTTCCGGCTTTGGCGTCGTTATTGTTTCGGTGGTGCGTCCGCGCATAAAGTGCCGTGGAACAGGAGGCGCTGTCAATTTAGCGGTGTATAGGACGAGAACGTGAAATTACAGTCTCCTATCTTGTCGGCGGTGTCCTGGTTGGCTACCATCTTCTTGCTTTTCTCTTTCCCTGTCTTTCTCGCAGGTAGAATTTTCGAGTTTTTACCTGTTGGTCCGTGAACGCGCCACCTACGCCGCCACGACCGCGATGAGAGAATATAATCGGCGTCGGAACAGCGGGGCCGGTTCCCCCGGCTAATAGGAAAGCCCTGCTATGAAAATACCTCGAATAATTGCCTTGAATCCGGCCGGCGCTGGGCATTATAGTAAATTCAACGAAATGACTCGCGGTCCCGGCTCCCTCGGGGTCGAGAGCGCGTTCCATCCATGTGTTTCCGTCCCGCGGAATACGGCTCCTAAGGCCCTGGACCGAAGGCCCCCGTTCCCACCTGGTTCCTCTCGTCGTCGCCGCTCTAAAAGCTCGCCGAAGGATTCCTGAACCGACGAGAAAATTCCATCGTACCTGGATACGTTCGTCCCCGCATGTTACAGATGCTACGCTGGATCTACTTTCCGCGATAACGATTATCGCGGCCCCGTCTCCTCGTCGCATACCGCTCTAAACAGGGCACCGATCCGCGATCCGGATCCACGTGCCCGGTCCCGTAATTTAATCCGGCTCCGCTGAAAATTCTTTGTTCATTCAAAAATCAGTTCTGGGCCCAATCATTTTGCAAATAATTTTCGTGGCTTTTTCGGGCCCATTTTGTCAGGTTGTAAGACAGTGTATTATAGTTGTAGATCTTGTCGTGCGTTTTGTCAGAAATGTTCGTTGTTCTTCGGTCCTATTGTGTTAGGCTTCTCGTTGTAGTTATTGTTGAGAGTGGGACTTGAGTTGAATTTGGGACTTGTTTGGGCCATGGGACACCGATTTGTTATAACTTCTCCCACGATCGGTTCTGGTTGGGCCCAAGGAGTAGCGAAGGGATTCAGCGCGGCGGGACACGATGATTACTAAAAGCGCGGTCCCAGGGGCCCGATGTTCCGCGGGCCTCGTAGCAAAGCGTTCTGTACGGCCGACAGAACACGGTATATCGCTCGTTTTGCGCTTATCTAGACCGGCGCCCGTGTATCAGACGAGCGCATTAGCGCGTCCCGCGGAACCAACCGGCAAAGGGACCCCGCAACAGTCGTCCCTATGCAATACCCCGAAGGACGACTCGTCCTGCTAGGGCCACGGAACCGCGGTTAGGGCCCAGAGAAGCGAAACAATGGCCGCGTATATCATCGTGCCGCCAGCCTGCCGCGGTACGCACGGGCAAATCACCGGTTCGAAACCAACACACCGACACCCCTACACTGCGTTCACCTTTGTGTGCGTGTCGCCACTGTGACTACCGTACCCGTTGCCACTGCCAAATACACGCGACCATTTCTTCTTCACCCTTCGCCGAACTGATCCTCTAGCCGCGATAGCTCGCCAGATATTTCAGCTAATGCGTTCCACGGGTGTTTCAACCCTTTAGCAACGTGCTGAAGAGATACTAACATTTACATTTTCATAAAAATTATCCAGAGCACGATTGGTGCGTTCCCAGATCAGAAGCCAATCTGGTTAAACTTTCCCTTTGGGTAACCAGACCATTTTTGTCTTTTTCGAATGCGACAAGTCCAAGTTTCAATTCTAGGAGATCAGGGGTTCGAAAGTTAAGGTACAGTGTAGCCATTCATTAAAATCGACGACTAAATTCCCACGCATCGTCGCGATGGTTAAATGGACCGAGCGCGAGTCCGCATAGTGATTCAAAGTCCGATGGGTGATTTTCCCGAGCAAATTTTCGGTGGGTGTAGAACGACCAGCAATAATCCGCTCGAATCGAGCAGTAACTATCCACAACAATGTCTGGGCTGTCCACGCGACCGGCACAATTGCGTTCGATCCTCGGACTCGCCTCGGCTCGCCTCGTCCTCGCGGCTGCGTATTTCCAAGACTTTATGCACCTCGGATCGCCGGTCGACGAGTCGATCTTCGTGGCGCGAGGAGCCTAATCGCCATCGCTTTGAGGGCACTCCTTTATGTATGCAAACGGCCGGATAATTTCGGATTCTCGGTGGAGAACGCGACACGGTAATGGCCCCCGAGGGAAACGTAGAGTGGCCCCATGGTCGCGTGGTTCTAATTTTCGATCTGGAGAAGGGAGGGACCAGTGGTGTATATACTCCATCCCCCCACCGGAGAAAAACCGGCTAATTTTATTCGGGGCCCCGACGAATGCCGATAAAAACGATCCGGGACAGAGACGTTGACAAAAATCCGTGTACGATTATACAGGTAACGTCAACTTCAGCATTCCGAGCAACGTGGCTTCGGACAAGTTCGCTGTATCGACCAGGGGCCTGGTGACTCTTCGAGGACCACTGAACCGTGAGGAGACTGATAGATACTCGGTACCCATCCTGGCTAGGTCCAGCAAGCTCTTGGACATCAGCACGCTTGAGGTCCTCGTCCTCGACGAGAATGATAACAGCCCTGAATTTAGGCCAGGATCTTGCTACACGTTGGCGGTACCCGAGAACCAGGACACTGCCGTGATCCACACGATCGCTGCCACTGATCTAGACGAGGGGAAGAACGGGGAGATCTACTACAGCGTTGTCGGTGAGTACTCTGATCTTTACCTTCGCTGCATAGTGTATCATATCTGATACAGTTAACAAATCTGGCATATAGTAAACTAAGAATGTGTTTTCTTACTATGTTTATTTTTGAAAATGTTGTTTCAATTTTCTTTTATGTTTCTCCCTTAAATAAACACACAAAAAATGACCTTCTTTCAATTTATGCGTCCCAATTTAAAAAAACCCTGCAGTGAAGGGTTAATAAATGAGAAATATTAAATAATTAATATGTTTAATGTTGAAAATTTTTCAAGAATCTTGAATTTCATGTACTTAATTCTGAACGTGCAATTTTGAAGCACCCTGGGGCTTGGACTAACCATCACTCAACGATCCATGTCCACAGGTGGCAACATAGGTGCGAAATTCATCCTAGATCCAGTGACAGGCACGCTATCGATGTCAAATCTGGATCGAGAAGCAGTCTCCAAATACGTCCTGACAATCTCAGCGAAGGACAAAGGTCGTCCAAGCTTGGAAGCTCGGTGTAACCTGACAGTGATCGTCCTCGATGTCAACGACAACGCACCCCTATTCGCTCAGAACCAGTACACCGAATCCAGGACACGCGGAGTGGTTCAGCCCCCTGAATATCCACCCTTTGGTCTTGCTAATGGGTACCCATACGCTTCAGCGAATTATCCGAGCAACTATCATCCCAGCAAGTACGTGGCGACGATATCCGAGGACGTCGCTGCTGATTCCAGTGTGATGTCTGTGAGAGCTACCGATCCAGATCAAGGTGTCAATGGGAAGATCACGTACTCCATTGGGGAGGAGACTAGCTGGCTGTTTAGGGTTGATAATCTGACTGGAGTCGTCACCACTGCAGGGTGAGTCTTGGATCATTATGTTAATTTAATTTTTACGAGGAATTTTCTGGTGAATGGAAGACAGCTTTTCCTTGTGTAGGAAAATTCTGACGAATTTAATATTCTACTCTTCTCCGAAAATTATATAGAATAGTAATTATATAGAAAAGGTCTGCGTACTCCGATTTTGATAAAATTTTAATATGTTATGCAGCAACACCTTCTGAACAACTTTTTCCTTATCCAATATCGGGGGATCGATTTAGTTTTCGAAATATTTGCAAAAAACTATCGTGAATACTGTATTGAATTTTTATGAAGCATGAAGGAATACGAAAAATTCAATACAGTATTAGCGATAGTCTTTTGCAAATATTTCGAAAACTAAAAGCGATCCCCTTATATTGGAAAAGGAAGAAGTTTTTCAAAATGTCGAAATCTATAACATATTAAAATTTCATCAAAATCGGAGTACGCAGACCTTTTCTACGATTGGGATCGTCAAGCCGGGTCGTAAAGCGAGAGGAAATCCTTTCTCGAAAATTCTCAGAAGCGACGAATAGATCCGCAGTTTAATTATGAACTATTCCAGCTGGAAAGTATCTCGGTAATATATCAGAGGTGCTCAAACTTTTATTTTCTGTGATAAAGCATCCTGCGAAATACAAACTGATGTGGTTCCGGCGTTAATTACCGCGTGAACTTTATCGTGCTTGCGATTAGGATCGTCGCGCCGGGTCGTAAAGCGAGAGGAAGCGAATACTTGGGAGGAGCTGTCGATATCCAGAGACAGAGAGAGGAGAAAGAGGATTTCGACGACGGGGAGGTGGTCGCAGCTGAAGGCTCTAAGAACGTCGTAAAATTATAAAGTCAGTCGATGGCGGACCCGCGAACGATGGCCGCGGTCGATTAGTTGATTTCATACGCATAACCCGTCGCCACGGCCAAACATGCTCTTCCTCCTCTCGTTCCATTCTCTCGAACACCGACTCCTCTTCCGTCCTTCTCTCCTGCAGGCCGTGTCCTTCGCGATTATCCGCGTAATAATCCTGCATCGCACCGTCGTCGGACTCTCGAGGCCACCAATCTCGTTGGTTCGTTAATCGATAGACAATTTCACAGTGGATTCCTCGATCCCCAGATCGGCCGTTCCAGGGCTCCGCGGTTTTTAATTTATCACTCGACCACCGTTTCATGATTCTCCACGCTGGAATTCGAGGTACATTAAAAAAAATATCCCTCGCCGGAACATGTTTATTAAGCTCCCGGGAGTCCCTCCGTTGCTTCCTGTACGGGTCCCACAGGATAACACCGCAGGATGATCTGCCTCTTTCCCAGATCGTTTCATTATTGTTCACCGAAGCGTGGAGCCATTTGATCTGTAATAATACACAGCGGATCTTTATGCAAAATAAAAATCTTCTAGGTGAATTACATGAAGCTGGTTTATGGTTATATATTTATAGACGAATTTCAAGAAAGTGGAATGAAATTAAATGCTACTTTTAACGGGGACAGCCTTTGTAGATCCAAATTAAATAAAAAAACGAACTGAATTCTATCGAATTTTATATTCTGACATTCTTTGAAAAATCTTCTAATGTGTATGCTATTTTAAATCATACCTGTATATTATTTCAAATAATAACAATTTAATTTTGTATCAATTTTCAAATATTTCTCGGAGCTGTCAAGGGACAATGGAAGGGGGTAGGGGTGTGGGGTTAAGAGTTGGCTTAATCAGCGGGGTTAGTGGTGCGCAATGATTTCCCAAAAGGGTGACAACGTCTGTGCGGGTTTCGTTCGCCGATAGAGACGCTGCCAAGCAGAAACGAAGAAAAAGGAGAAAGGGATAAAAAGGGAGAAGAAGCGAGGAATAGGGAGCAGTATTATAGGGCGCAGGGTGTCGGTAGCAGCAGGGGCGTACTTTTGCCGCACGACAGCCGTGTGTCATTTCAGCGGGACACCATGTGGCATTTCAATGCATTATTTCAGCCGGCAAAAAGCCTGATATGCAAAACCAGATCCCGGTCGGGCCACTCTTTCGCGATCTCTGTCATTTCTCCTTCTCTCGCTTCTTCTTCTTCTTCTTCTTCGATGTCCCATCTCTTTCTGTCATGCAGTTCTCCTTGTTCCCCCAGGGGAATCTGTAACATCGTATATACCGATGCGGTCGCTATTATTGCTATTCTGATTCGAAGTGTTTGCACCTGTAGATTTTTTTTACAAACATTAAAAAGCAATGGCTCCATTTATACGGGAGATGGCATGAAATTTTATTGGAGATTTAATGGGACAAAAATTTTACCGAACTTTAACCATCGTAATTGACAACGATCTTTTTCGATCAGCAAAAAGGACGCTCGAACCGATGACCGTATCATCGCCGTATCACGATTCGTATCAATGATTCATGCATTCGATTCTTTGTGCTTCTTCTTCGCTAGCTTCTCTCACTGTTTTGAGATCATTACTAAATTGCGGTTCTTTATGCTTATAAATTGTGTGCATCGATTGCAAGAAATAGAAACTAGATTAAATGTTATTTCATCCCTTAATGATTTTCATAGAGGAAAAGTCATATTCCTTTTGACTCCTCGTCATAAGTGACCCAGCAACAGTTCGATAGACTCGCGGACACAGAGAGTCCACGGTACATTGCTGAATTCAATCTCTGTAGAACATCCGTCATCGCGGACTCTATCAGCGATTGTCCAACCGCGCTCCCGGATTCGAGCGTAAGGTGGCGGCGCGGCGGTTTGCAAGCAGCTTGTTTGTGTGACGGAAGCTTTAATCGCGCACGGCGATCTTGTGTAATCCACGTCCGCCATTACCATAACTCTGCGGATCCTCGGTGGCGGTTTGCCGACCGCTGTTTCGTGCCTTAAATCGCACGAAAGCCAGCCTGGGATTTTCGAGCGAATTTAACGTCCGCGCACCCGTGAGCTATACTCCTCTAGAAATCTCTGCATCGCCATCCTAAACCTCATACCTAAATCTTCCATTTCGAACCGAGCTCCCTCCATTTTCTTGCGCGATCGCTGGTCTGTCGATTTTCTGCATTTCTGCAGAATCATTGAATTACTCTCATTCCAACGAATTTATTTCACGAATCAACTTCAATTCGTTCTGCATATTATCAATTATATGTACAGTGATAAGTAGACAGCGGTTCTTTATGCGAAATAAAAATTGTCTACCTGAATTGCAACAAACCGGAGTGAAATATATAATTATGGATCGAGCATAACATAAGTATAAGATCCTATTCGATCTCACGGGAAAATTGTCCAGAAATGATCACGACTCGTTGCCCTGTCAAAAGAGAAACGACATTCAAGTTATCTCCAACACTTTTCCCCTTACAATTCTATTAACAAAAACACTTTTAATTGACTCTTCGATTTTTTCTACTATTCTATTCCTTCCGCACATTGGACTATCTTGTATCTTGATCTTACAAGACATGACATCATGTTTACATTAAAGAAATATATTTTCTTTATATAAGAATATGTTTAAAATCTTCGAATGTTACCACGTTTTAAATTACACTTACTCATTCTTGTTATAAATGCATAAAATCCACTGTCTAGTGATGAGAATGGTGCGACGTCCGAGGGTTCATAGAATTCCATAATATTATATCATCTTCGAATATTAATTTTCATTTTGCGATATCCGTAGTCCCACGACGACCGTCGCGGGTTCGCTTTTCCCACGAAATGGCGCAGTGGCAGCAACGGTACCCGACGTCTTTATCGATCGCGATCGCCTAATCTAATTACGCTATCTCCGCGAATTTTTCCGCGCGCCGCGGCGTCGGCATGAATGCGTAATTTGTTCCCATTGAACGTGGCGCGGCGGTTTGCGAACCGGTAACATTCAATTGCCGGGGAATTTTTGCGGGTTCGCAGTCGAGAGAGATACCCGCCGATAACCGGCCGCTGTTGGGCGGGTGTAATTTATCGAATCGGCAAACTTTGTCTTTATTAGCGGCTCGAGAGGGAGTCACGCGAACTCCTGGGCGAATTCGCGAAACACCGTGAGCGGTGTGCTCTCTCTCGCTCTCTCTCTCTCTTACGATAAGCTCCCTTTCGATAATGGGTTTCGCGCGTACTGTACGTACGTGCACGTAATAACCTTTAACGAGCGTGGAATAATAATCGAGCGCCGGTAGCGCGCGCGCGCGCTCGCAAGATCGACGCGGTTATTTACGATTTAACCGAGTCGGCCTGACCGCTCGCGCGACTCTCTCATTCACTCTCTTTCTCTCTCTCTCTCGACTCTCTTGTGGCCTGCTGTCGTGCGATTAAACGACCCGGCACACGTACAGGGTGTCCCATACGACGACGGTTCCGCACGTAATTATTTCCCACACCACCCTGTGTGATACCGTGTTCGCCACCGGACGTCTTATGGCCACCACAAATCTCTTGACTAGGCGAGAGCGCTTCCGCCATTTCCCTCGCGACCTCTCGTTCCTCCAACGGAATCGTTCGTTTTTGTTCGACTGGATGTGTTGCTTGTTCCGTGACCGATTCAGGGATACGTATTGTACTTTGCTTCGGAGGTTGTCCAAGGTCATTCAAGGTCATTCGAAGTAACTCTGTTATAGTGGAGGCTTAGTTACGTTCAAAGATTCTTAAAGGTACTTCTTGTATTAAGAAGAAAATATCTGGACTAGTTTGAGGATCTTTCAAGGTCATTGAAGTTATTCCGATAGTGGTGGAAACTTAGCTACGTTTAAACATTCTTGAAGATATTTCTTGTATTAAGAAGAACACACATATCTGGACTAGTCTTAAAGATCATTCAAGGTTATTGACGTTAATAAGTCGAGACTTAATTACGTTTAGACAATTTTCAAAGGTATTCCTTGTATTAAAAAAAAGAAGAAGATTTCTGGTCATCGAAGGTCATTGAGGATACTTCATTAATGATGGAGACTTAATTACATTTTCTAGACATTCTTGAAGGTATTTCTTGTATTAAGAAGATCTCTGGTCTGGTCCCTGAAGTTCGCTCAAAGTCATTCAAGTTCATTCAAGATGATTCGTTAAGATTCAGCATTTTCAAAAAATTGCCCGATCAGAAACAGTAACTTCGAACGGGACACCCTGTATAGACGTACGTAAACGCATGCGCGTGTACGCTCCTCGTCCGTTTCACCCGTAGGATTTTCATTTACGGCAGCACGAATCGCCCGGCTGTAGATGCCAGATAATATTCCTCGAACTGCGAGCTGCTCATTGAAAATCATTGTTTCTGTCACGGCAATGTTCTCGCCTGCGACTCCACGGTGCCGTTCAACGACTTCTCCGCGGCTCCGCTGGGAATAAGGGATCGCGCGCGATCCATGGATCCCCATCGCCGGCAATATTATCGCCGCGAAATCGTCCTCGACATGGAACTTCGTTATCGCCGGGATCTCGTGAGATCTGCTCTTGTTTCGTGCCGACTACGTTCGAGATTCCTCCTTCCGGGTGGTCCTGGGAACCGGGTGGTTGGTAGCACTGATCTGGCCGACCGGAAATCGCGGACGACACGCGATTACGCCAATTGCTGGGACAATTCCTCGGACGATTGCTACGACAATTGTTAGGACAATAGTTAGAACAATAGAAGAATAGGGATAATGGGCGTACAACGTGTGTTGGGGTTGGTGTCCCTTTTTTGAGGTCGGGACGATTGCCAAATGATTTATCTACGATGACTCCCAGTCAACATTTAATGTTTAATGCCCTCGAAAATTGATATTGTTTCTCCATAAAACCTTTTCAGCCCTCATTCACCCCATTCAGATTGTATCAATGAGCATTGAGACCAAGTGTGATGCAAATCTGACCAAGAACAAAATATTCCTCATACAAACATTGCAACCCCTTTTCATCCCCTTAGGGGATGAATTTTTAAAAATGCCGAAATAGATGTTTGATTAATTATATCAAAGAGCATTAAGACCAAGTTTCAAGCAAATCGGACTAAGAACAAAATATTCCTCATGCAAACATTGCAACCCCTTTTCACCCCCTCCAAGGGTTTAGCCTAGGCGTTGATGAGTGAGTCAGTCAGGCCAGCATTTTTATAGATATAGACAACGCGTCTACGTTTTAATAACAAGAGATTTATTATTTTCCTATTGTTTTTCACAATTCCAATCGAATGCATTTTTTTCGACGACATCTACTGACATCCAAATTCACATTTCAGGCCCTTGGACCGCGAACGCCAGAGCACCTACAACTTCGTGGTGATAGCAACAGACAGCGGGAAGTACGACGCGAAGAGCACCTCCATCCCCGTCGAAATCCGAGTGAACGACGTGAACGACAACGCTCCAGTTTTCTCCGAGTACCCCTTCAGGGCGCGTGTATCGATCGGCACACAACCAGAGAAGAACATCTTGAGGGTAATAGCAACCGACGCTGACGAAGGGCTGAACGGAGAGATAGTGTACTCGTTCCTGCACGAGCAAGAGAAGCCGAAGTTCAGGATCCACCCTAGCACCGGTGCAGTCACCGCTGCGTTGTCCTTGTCCCAGGATAATGGAAAGACCTATCACTTAGAGGTCCTAGCCAGAGATAGAGGAAGTCCTTCGAGAAGTGCTCGAGGCTTGATAGAGCTTCAGGTTGGAGACCTGGCAGACTTGCAACCTGCCCTGAAGTTCCAGAATGATTCCTACGAAGTGATCATTCAAGAGAATTCTGCAGCTGGCACTGAAGTGGTCCAGGTCACTGCTGTCAGGTCAGATGGCAGGAGACAGCATGTTTCTTATTCTCTGGGCTCTGGGAATGACTTTGGGACTTTCGCTATCGATGAGGACACTGGCCTGCTCCGTGTCAATGACCCCGCTAGATTGGATGCTGAACTTTGGACTGATATGAGAGTTAGGCCAACTGATGGTCAGATCGATGAAGGACGTACCAATTCTTGGGGGAGGTCTTTGGAAGGACAGTTGTCGAAGGAGGAGCCTAGGGAGAGCTCGAAGCACGTGCTGACTGTGGTTGCTAGGACCACTGGGTCGGATCCGCTCGAAGCTTATGTTCAGGTGGTTGTCAAGGTGTCTGACGTCAATGACAATCCACCTGTCTTCACGCAGACTCAGTACTCTGCCACGGTTCTCGAAGGGAACGTCAAAGGAGACTTCGTCGTCAAGGTAAGTAATTCAAGTGCATAAAGATGTAGAAAATAAAAAATCTCTGCGTCCAGCAAACAGAGGTTCAATAATATTTTTGTAACTTGTTTGAATTATTTTATCGAACTGAAACTTATACGTTGGTATTCTGAAATTTTTTTAAATATGTCCACTGCTTTAAATTGCACGTACAAATTTTTGTTGAATGAAGTATTTCATTGTGTTTTATTGTCACAGCTCTCGGCCAGCGACGCGGACCAAGGGATGAACAGCAGAATCCTATATCACATCGTGGACGGCAATCCAGACAACGCGTTCACTATCAGTCCACCATATAGTGGCGTGGTCCGCACTAACATTGTTCTGGATCGCGAAATCCGCGAGAAGTATCGTCTCACGATCATCGCAACCGACCAAGGAAATCCTCAGCTGACTGGCACAGCTGCTTTGAGCGTCCGAGTCATCGACATCAATGACAACCAGCCGACCTTCCCGGAGCACAGCATCATCTCTGTCTCTGAAGGTAAGTTGAAATCGTTCGTTGAAAATTATTATATTAATTAATTCGAGAAAATCCCCATTGGACCTTAGGTTATTAATGTTTAAGATTGAATTAAACATATTTTTATAGCTGCAGCATTAAAAATGGATTTCCCTTGAACGGTGCTCAGAAAATTTCGCTTTACGAGATAGTTAACTTTAAACCATCATGTTGTCGGAATAAGTATCGTTTAAGTCGCGAGATTATTAGAATAGTATTCAATGAATTTTTAAGGGATGAGTTTTACGGTTATTCGAACGTTTCTCGTCAAATGTATAAACGCTCGCGAACGAGTTCGATAGACCGGCACCGATACCGCGATATATTTTCTTCGCGATCCAACAGCGAAAGCGATACTTAAGTGGCAGGCCCTACGTGCCTTAGAAATTAAACGGCCGAGATAATTGCAACGGTCGTATAGTCCAATTATAGCGTTTATTCATCTGAAGGCACGGCGGAAATGAAGGCTAACCGGCGATTATGAGCCAAGTACTATTCGGAATGGTTGCCCGAACAGGTTACGAGCCGATACGATTGCGTTGCACGCCTCCTTGTATTTCATCGGCCCGTGTCAATTCCAATCAGCCGTTCGATCACCGAATGACCTCGTTCTTTAATCCAATTGACTGTGTCTGATTGGAAGCCGGAGGTTAAGGTGTTCGAAAAATTGATCGTTCCTTTCGTCTACTTACGTAGAAAACTCGTGACATGGACCAATCCGTGGAAGAATCATTGTTTTTGTCATACATTTCTTGTAACAACCCTTTGAAAAAATTCGATCATGTACCTCAAACGTCAGACAATAACAATAATTTTTTTGTCCTACATTTCTTGTAACAACCCTTTGAAAAAATTCGATCATGTACCTCAAATGTCAAACAATAAGAATAATATTTTTTGTCATACATTTCTTGTAACAACCCTTTGAAAAAAATTCGATTATGTACATCAAATGTCAGGCAATAAGAATTATATTTTTTGTCGTACATTTTTTGAAACGACCTTTTAAACAAAATTTGATCATGTACATCAAATGTTAGACAAAAAGAATAATTTTTTTTTCATACATTTCCTGAAACGACCCTTTGAACAAAATTCGATCATGTACTTTAAATGTCAGACAACAACCTTAAAAATTTGGGAATCGCTGTACCCAATGGATCTCTTACAATAAATTCGAAAAGTGTAACTATACATAGGGTCAACCCTATAAAACGTTATATAATAACCGTACCAATTTTGGAACCAAAATACTCGAAAGTTTCCACTTAAAAAATTCGAGTACTTCCCCTTATCAAGCATGCCAAGTATGGGGTTTCTAGATGCTGTAAAAAAATTCTCATAAACCGCGGTCGTAGGACTATGTCTCGGAGATGGTTCGATCGAGTAGCAGGATTGTCTCGGGCTCGAGTTTCAGTTCTCGCCTCGAAAATCTAGACGGTCGTGGCTGGGGTAGATAAATTTGTCGGGTGTTCGCCCACGCGAGGCGCGGAAAGAGACGTTTCTGCATGGCAAAGTGAAGCACGATGATCCGTTAGGCGAGCCGAGGCGGTCGAGGAAAGGTAGTGCCGAACGGGAAGGTCGAAAGGGGGCTCCGCGAAAGGACGTGTGGAGCGAGAAAAGGGCGAAAGTCAGACCGAGAGGGCCGAAAAGAGGTAGGGAAGAGGAGAGAACGTGGCCGCACTCGAGGTGGGAGTGCATACTACTCTCGAAGTATAAAGTTAAGTGGCAAAGGATTTATGTCGGCATTAAAGTCCAACTGTTCGGAACAATCTGCATAACTTAGGCGAGGCTGCGAACGACCGTGCGGCCAGCTATCGCGTTCTCTCGCGCTCCGGATGGTTCGCGGTGCTTTTGTCCTTCTCGGCTTCTCATATTGTTCCCCATTGACAGATACGATTCAATGGAACGGCACCTAGCGAAGGTGGCCGGCTGTTTGACGCGCGAGCGCCGGCCTACAGCTGCTACCGACCTCCCTCCGACACCCATTCTCGCGTGCGAACAGATATAGATCTGTGTAGCTAGTCTGGCTTCGGATTTCGGGAAGATTTTGGGGAAAAATTAATCGGGCGATACTGAGTTCGACGATCTCCAAAAGGAAAAACATTCTAGCCGATTCTACGTAAAAATCTGCATCGAAAATGTTCAACAAGATTTTTCACTGGGATGTCCTGGTTCTGATATAATCAACACCGAATGTGTGCCTGTTAAGGAAGTAGAAACGGCCAGCCATGCGTCAGACAATTTTCATACATGACTATCTTGGAAATGGAAAGACATTGTTGGACATTTTACATATCACCTTGTAATCTGAGGTTGCAGATGTGAACATCTATTATAGGATTGGAAAGTTTTCCACGGAGAAAAATCGCGTGTTCTAAATTCCCTGAGGAAATCGCCTCGCGATAATTACTTTGGAAACGGGGTACGGCGAGCTCTCGTAGCGGGAGATAAAAGAGAATAGGAAGGTGCAAGGACAGGTAATTGGTCGGGATTCTCCGCGATACGAAACTCTGTCGACGCGGCCTTTTTACGCGTTTTGCGCCGACTGTCTGCGATCGCCGCGAGCCGAACGGCGCTTCATTTAATTTACATCGCGGCGACAGTCTCATTGTCCTTCTCGTCCTGTTGCGTTTTTCGTTCGGTTCGTCCTTTCTCCCTTTCATTCTGTCCCCCCTCTCTCTCTCTCTTACTCACCTTCTCTCTCCTTCGTCGTTCTCAAGTCGCTCTCTCTTTCTCTGTTAACTCCTGAGCTTCTTGTTGCGAAGTTCTAAGAACGTCCAACACGAAAGGCCGCGTACTCGCGCGCCAACCGAGTAACTCGAGATCGCTATCTAATTTGTATCACCATAAAACTTCACCCCGGCGCAAACGAGACTGCTACCACTTCTATTCGCGATTCGCGGCTCGATAGAATTTATTTAATACCCCGTGGCTCCAGAAGCGCGGCGGCTGCCTTTTCAGGCACCTGCTGCCACTGGCTACCACGCCGCCGAGCTGCAACCCACCGTATCGCGTTTTGACAATCGTCCGCGGACGCGATACAATACACCGGACACCCTAAGACAACCATCACCCAGGAAGCACCCTCCAAAAAAAGCAGGACCCTCATCGAATCCAAAAATTTATCAGTATTTCAACACTCACCGTACAGGTTTCAAAATGTGTCAAATATTCATTGTTTTATAAAAATAACAAGACTTATTAAGATTCTTCAAAATTTTTATAATAATACACGATGATGAAATTAGTTGAATAATTTCTGATGGAAGCATCTTTGTAATTTTTTTTATTCAGAAGTTTCTTTGTAAATAGAACAACGTATTTTGATTAGACATTGTAAAATAATGTAAAAGACAGATTCAACATATGTCCAATATGTTGAATTTCAAATCACCTTCGAAGGAGTTATTCTTCAAAAATAAATTGATGTACGAAGACCATGTTGTTCCTCTATTTCATGATTTACATTTATTTTGGTTTACTTCGTACACGATGTTTCTTCACTACATTCCCGAGTTTCTCAGGCCTCGAAAGAGCTGGCCAGCAGTCCGAATGATAAAATTGTGAAATTAATAAAATACGGATGATGGTTGGTCAGGGAGCGCATTAGCATGATCGGTGTATGTCCCAGGGACAGTGGTGGTGACCGTGGGCCAGGAGATTGAATGGCAAATAGTATCGTCGATCTTCCCCCGGTTCGATCGAATACTTCATTACTCGGTTCTCCGAGAGCCGCCAGTAAAAAAACGATCCCCGAGATCCGCGACCGGTCGTATTTTAGCGAAGCGCACAGTAATTGTTTTTAATTATCCGGACGGACGCGGCGTATATAATTATCGTTCGACCTAAAACGAGAGGCGCGGTTTTGCCGATGTTTGATAGCCCCACACGCCTTTGTTCCTGAAGGGGCTTCGCCGTGGTGCACATACAACACGTGCACACGCACGGACGCACGCACGCACGTGTTCCTGCACGCACGTTCCACGCGTACTATGCTCTCGCGCGTCCGCGAGAGGAGGATTTAATCGACAGCATCGATCGAATCGGTTCCTAAACTGGCACTGACACGAGAAACCGAGACAATGGTAGACCACCGACGAGAGGATTTTCCGTACATGGAACACAACACGCCGCGACGATATATCGCGATCGCGTAACCGGAGAACGCGTAGGACCTCCGGTAATCAGAATTAACTCGGTCCTGTAGACCGTGGGGACTAAGCGAATGGATTATCTCGCGAGGGAACGCTGACTGCGGTTAGAAATCTCGTGGATACCTTAGGAACTCCAAACGGTATCAATCGCGATCAAACTGATCAAAAGAGAGGGCATTGAAGGTTGGATAAAGCGATTTTAGGACAGATCAATAGCCTCAACACCACCAAAAAATGATCATTTGCAACCTAAGAAGAGAAAAGGATTAATAGGGTAGCTATTCAGCATCGTCAGTAGCAAGAGCACATAGAAGTAACAATTTGGAAGTTTCTACAAAGAGGAGGCAGACTGTAATACATGTAGACCCAATTAAGAAGAGCAAAGGATCAATAGGGTAGCTATTCAGCATCGTCAATAGCAAGAGCACATAGAAGTAACAATTTGAAAGTTTCTACAAAGAGGAGGCAGACTGTAATACATGTAGACCCAACTAAGAAGAGGATCCACTTGGTTGCTACCAAGAATCATCAAGAGCAAACGCAGGGTGGAAAGCAGAGAGGAGGCAGACAGTAATAGAGAGATCGCAGCACACGGGTCGCCTCCGCTTCCGAGGCCCGAGGAACACTACCGGAACCGGAGAAGCGCAAGAGTGGGCCGACCACGTGTTCGCTCAGGGACGCGACCGGTCTCGAAACCGATTTACACGACTTTAACGATCGCCCGTGAAATTTACGAGCGGATGTAGCCGCGTGCCAGCTAGTCCCCGCAGCCGACCAAACGCGCCGCTTCGGTCTGCCTCGCCTCGAAATAATTCTTTTATTGGCGCAGGTGTTGCACCGGTTCGCGGCGTATCAAACGTCCAAACCTTTGCGATCTTCATTCCCGGAACGAACCCGACCGATTTTCATCGTGTACGTCGAACGACGCCAGAAAATTCGAGAGACGTCGACTCTCTTTGATTCACGCGAGCATTTCGACGGGGTCCTCTTTCTTAGCACCAGCCTGCCGATCGAAGGTGTAGATAGCGCGGATTCAATGCATTTTAAACACGGCTCCTACCGAGGGTCTTTAAGTTCGCGGAAGAGTATCCGATCTATGCTCTGTATCGCGGATGATCGTCTACCGCTGACAAAGTGGAGGCCTCGGGCAATGAGAAAAAGAATGAGCGGGTGGGCCAGGCCTCTGTAACGACGCCATTCATCAGTAACAACGGTGACTGGCATTGTGAGACGATCGGATCATCGCGACTCCTCATTTGACGATCTCGGTCGCTGGCCTGCTGAGCGAAATTTGCGAGCACCGGAATTCAATCTACGACAGAATAGGTTTTAATTCTACTGAATAGTCTCGAAAAGGGCTAGCTGAAGTTAGCTTTGGACTAGCTGAAACCAGTTTTGAACTAGCTGAAGCAGGCTTGGGCTAACTGAACCCAGTTAGGAGTAGTTGAAGCCAGGTTTGAGCTAGCTGAAGTTAGCTTTGGACTAGTTAAAGCTAGCTTTGAACTAGCTGAAGCAGATTTGGTCTAGCTGAACCCAGTTAGGACTAGTTGAAGCCAGTTTTAAACTAGTTTTAGCAGACTTCAACCCTCAATTAAAAAAAAGGCTTGGGCTACCTGAACCCAGTTAGGACTAGTTGAAGCCAACTTGGACTAGCTAAAATCAGCTAGTTGACCACAATGGTCCCGGGTTAGGATTGTTCAGGTTTTTTAAAGGATGGCTATGTTTCAGATTGTTCAAGGATTTAGTTTCAATGGTGAGTCAACTAACAATTAATTTTGTTACAGGCACTCCAGTAGGCACAGTGCTGACGACCATCACGGCGAACGACGTGGACAGTTCTCCGGCTCTGACCTACCGATTCGGGAACGTGACGAACCCCGGCCCTTTCAGCATCGATCGTTACGGAGGCAAGGTCGTTCTCCGTAGACGTCTGGATGCTGAGACACGATCGGAGTACAGCCTCCAGGTGATCGCCAGCGATGGAATGCACGAGGCAGTCACGGATTTGATAGTTCGTGTCACGGATCTGAACGATAACGCGCCGAGGTTGCAGCAGTCTGCATACATCACCACTCTTCCAGGTTGGTAGCGAACTTTGAGCCACTCGAAACCATAATTAAATTCGAACCATAAAAGCCAAGACAAGCGACGAGTATCCAGCAGCCGCCGCCTCGAAAATAGCAAACTCTCTCCTCTCGCGACCTTTGATAAACGCGCGTTTGAAAACAGGTTTTTAGTAGGCACGTGTTGTGCTGTTGCCCGTGTTCCAAACTCGAATTGACACCGCGCGAAGATAAAGCGCGGGAAAGGAGCGGGCGACGAGAGGCGAAGAGGGTTTGGGGGTGGAAGAAGAAGAAGAGGAAGACGAAGACGCAGAATAAGAACACGAAGAAGAAGGGAGACATGCAGGAAGGACGAAAACGATGAAGAAGAAAGGTGGATGACATAGGGACCGGGTGGGGAGAAAGGGAGAGAGATTCAGCTCGAGGGTGGGGGGCGATGAAAAGCTAGCTGGGTCGAGGGGAGCAAAAGGGACGAAAAGATGCGGCGGAGTGGTGGAACGGGGTACGAGGAAGGGGACGAAGAGAATTGCGAACGCCTCGCACATAAATAAACGCGAGGACACCGTTTGCCAGGCAGCCGAAAAGCCGCCTTCAACCGCCGGCCGAGATCACCGGCTTCGAGGACTCTCGAAACTTATTAAAAATACATAGGCCCGCGCCTAATGGTGCATTTGGGTGGGCGGTTGAGGAGTGGGGGGACAGAGTGCAGGGTGCTGGATTGGCAGGAGATGAAAAGAGAGAAAGGGAAAAAGAGAGAGAGCCGGAGGAGAGGAGGAGCTCCCACGGCGAAGAATTTGCATGGTCTTCGGGTTCTCTGTTCCGGCGAAGAAACCGCGAAAAACGAACGAACACGAGAGACAGAGGGAAATACGACTCTGGGGGCGTAATTGATCGATAAACCCGGGGAGCCTTAATTTTGAGACCAGTCGAAGAGGATCCTTGCTGTTCCCTCTCGGCGCGGAAGGGCGGATCGTTTGTTCGTTGATCGGCGAACAAGGAAGACGAGTTAATCCGATGATTATCAAAATCGTATTAAGGTGTCCCGGGAAGCTCGGAGGCGGAGGGATTAATGAAGAGAAGGTATAGAGAGAGAGAGGAAGAGAGAGATGGTCTCTCCCGCTGCTGGTAATAAGAATTCGTCCCACTAAGGCGTCCTGACGCGAACACGCATACTCCACGGTCATACGCACCTCGCAATAATTATAGAGTACCTGTCGCTCCTCGGTTAAGATCCTCCCGCCCCTCCGAGAGTGTATTCCTGCACCTCGGACATCCCCAAAGGGCTGCGAAGGGTTCCACGTCGTTTTATTTCAGCATCTTCTTCAGCAAACCCTCTTCGTCCTTCGACCGTCTTCGTTCCATGGGAATCTCTGTCCTCGTCCTCCTTGCCAGGTTTTGGACGGGGCTTGGCACATTAATGCCGAGTTATCCGACGATTTGAAACGCATCGAAATCATTTTTGTACCGAGAGAGAGAGACCCCACCAAAAGGAAGGGAGAGAGAGAGAGAAAGCGAGGAGGGGAGAGGAGCCGTGGGCTCGAAGCCAGCCAGCGATTTATACAACTGGTTATTATTTCATACTTCCGTTCAGCCCGATGTCAGGACGGCTTATCCTCCTCCTTTATCGAGAAAAGAAAGAATCTCGAGGTGGTGGCGGCGGCTGAGAGCCTCGCAGGCCTCCTTAGGACCCAACTACCACCGGCAAAAAGAGGCAGAGGGTACTTGACCTCGCGCCAGTGATCCCTCGATCTTTGTCCCGAACCCTAGTACCCGGACGCATTCACACCTTTCAGAGAACCGACGATTGTTCGGCTCGCTGGAAGTGGATTGTGGGTAATCGATATGACGAGGGAGGGCAAGAGTACATCCTTAAGGAGGTAGACTCGTTTCTACGATTAAAATGCATTAAAATAAACGTAGTCATGTAAAGAATATAAATTTTCATTTCTGTTCTACGATATTTTAAATGAGAAACGCTAGGTTAGGGGTTAACGAAGTTCTAGGATTTTCTATCGTGTCTAACACGCTACCGTCTTTTTCAGAGGGTCGAGGAGACCTGCAGGAAGTGCTGACAGTGAACGCAACCGACGACGATCTAACCGAAGACAACAGTCGCATCCGTTACTACCTGCTGAAGACTACCAAAGGATTCTCAGTGCATCCAGTGACAGGTGTACTAACTGTCAATCGCACGGCGATACCACGGCCCCTGCCCAAAGAGGTGGAACTGGCTGTCGTGGCAGAAGATTATGGCAAACCACCTGCGTCGTCCGTCTGCTCCGTCGTGGTACGGCTCAGCAGCTTGAAGAGCACTCTACCAGGGAAGGAGTATAAGTTAACAGTCAGGGAAAATTCGTCGAGAGGAACCACATTGATGAGACTGTCCGACGTCGACTTGTTGGACGGTAGCATAATCGCCGGCGATGATAGTGGGACGTTCGAGGTGTCCAGAGGGAAGCTGATACTCTCCAAGGTGCTCGACAGGGAAATGAAAGACAGGTGAGCAATTTTTGCTAGAACAACTTTCAACTTCGTCTTTGAACCTCGCTAACGATTTTGAACCTTGCAGATACGTTTTGCGGCTGGGCTCGAAGATGGAGAACATGACGACAGGCTCCATGATGGGCGACGAGCCGGTAACAGTGATCATCACCATCGAAGACGTCAACGACAACTACCCCCGCTTCTTCGAGGAGCTTCATCAAGTATCGATCAAAGAAAACGCAGCTCGCGGTACAATCGTAGCAACGCTTCGAGCGAAGGACGACGACCTAGCCGGAAGTGCTGCAGCTAGTTTAATCTACGAGATCACATCCGGGAACGACAGTGGTCTCTTCAAGGTAGAGAAGACTACAGGTTCGGTTCTAGTAAACGCAACCTTGGACTGCGACCTGGAGCCAGAGATTTACAATCTGGTAGTGATGGCTTGCGACACCGACCCAGTCTTACCACTCTGTGCCCTGACAAGGCTGAGGATCCGTTTAGAAGACGTGAACGACAACTCCCCTAAGTTCCCAGTGTCGGAGTACCTCGAGTTCGTTGGGGAAAACGAACCGATAGGCACCACAGTCTTCTCAGCCCGAGCTTCCGACCTGGACCGAGGAATCTTTGGTTCTTTGAATTACTCCATCGTTTCTGCCGCTGCTACAGGGTTCTCTGACATAGATGACAGCTGGAAGCTCTTCACGGTGGACGCGAAGTCTGGCACGGTAACCACCCGAGCTGTCTTCGACTACGAACTTCGAAATCGCTATGCGTTCACCTTGAGAGCAACTGACGCGGGTGGCAGGACCGCTGCGGTTCGTGTCAGAGTGGAGATCGAGTCTAGAGACGAATTCTTCCCTCAATTCACAGAGAGAATGTACAGATTCGGGATCAAGAGCGGTGCTCTGGAGCTTCCTGGGACGGTGATTGGCCACGTGACAGCCACGGATCGTGATAAAGGACCTGATGGCAGAGTAGTGTACCAATTAACGTCTCAGCACCCGTACTTCAAGCTGAATCGCACCACGGGAGCGTTGATAGTGAAGCAGAAGTTAATTCACGCGGACATGGCCTCGTCCACGTCCGATCTACACGTGGAGGAATCTTCCAGACTGATAGTTGACGCTAGTTCGGGTAGACAAGGGTCACTATCGAACAGCACTGTGGTTGAGATCACGTTCACAGACGACATGGACATCAACGAAGCTAGAGGAGCTACCGCGTTAGCTACTCCAACAGACGTGGGCTCTAACATGGCAGTTGCTGCTACCGGTGGTCTAGCAGACTGGGCTCTGGGTCTGTTGATAGCGCTACTGCTGTTGGTGGTAGCTTTTGGAGCTGTCTTTTTATACCTCCATCTCAGAAACAGAAGACACAAGAAGCCAGGAACGAAGCCTGGTTTGAACGGCGAGAGTAACGCCACAGCATCCAACAGCTACGTGGATCCCAGCGCGTTCGACACTATTCCTATCAGAAGTGTCGCTGGGGTAGGTTCAACAGGGAATGGTGGTGCTGGGAACGGGAATGGAGGTGGAGGGGCAGCCTCGTGTCAGTTTGCTCCTCCCAAGTATGATGAAATCCCTCCGTACGGGACATCAGGGCAGTCGGGACAGCAGCAGGCAACGTCGGAGCTCTCAGGTAGCGATCAATCAGGCTCTTCTGGTAGAGGATCAGCGGAGGATGATGGCGAGGATGAAGAAATCAGGATGATCAACGAGGGACAGCAAACTGGAGACTCGGCGAGTGACTTGTCGGTCCACAACACTCAGGAGTATCTAGCCAGGCTGGGAATCGTCGATCCTCCTGCTGGCACGCCTAGAAGACCACCTGAAGCTCTGCCTCTGAACAGTCTACATTTGTTCGAGGACGAAGCAGCCACTGAAGCTGATATTGCTACGCTTATCTACGGAAAGATCGGAGAAGCTGGGAGACCCATGTCTGGCCTAGAAGTGCCTGGAGGCCCTTCTATGAATGGGTCTCTGAGTTCCATCGTGCACAGCGAAGAAGAACTGACTGGGTCTTATAATTGGGACTATTTGCTCGATTGGGGACCTCATTACCAGCCTCTGGCTCATGTTTTTAGTGAGATTGCCAGGCTGAAGGACGACGCGGCTAGCGTGCAAAGCGGAAACTCGGGCAGCAGCGGGAAAACCAAGTCTGTACATAAAGCTCCACCCCCGCCGTTGCTCACTTCAGTTGCTCCTAGGTCGTTAGCTGCCCCTGCGTTAGCTAGAGGCATCTTGCCAAGGTCACCGATCAGTCACGACGCTTCCACGTTCCCATCTGCGGCTCTCAGTCCCAGTTTCTCGCCGTCGTTGTCCCCCTTAGCTACCAGAAGTCCCAGCATCAGTCCTTTGGTGCCGCCCGCCACGCAAAGGTCCAGTCAAAGTGCCAATAGGGGAATCCCTGTGACCGACGCCGAGCTCAGGATCTGAGGATCCAGCGTGGATCGTCGTGTCCCAGCGTCAGGTATTAGTATTAGTCGCGTGACACTGCTCGATAGTGATCTAGGAACTGGAAATGACGAGTGCTAAACAGTGCAAGGTGCAAGTGTGTATAAATTAGTGACTGTAAGTTGACTGACCTTCGAGAGGCGAGCCTCGAAGGCGCCGAAAAAGGTGCGAAGACTATGATCGACGAACGCCTCCTCCCCGCTCGCGGTTTATATTTTATTTTGTAGATAATTTCGAGCGCCCCAGGTGCGAGGGGGAGGCGATCGCCAGATTGAAAACCCAATCGTTGATATGTTGTGTCGCGTTTCACATTTTTTATTTTATAATATTTGTCTCTGTCTATTGTGTAAGATACGACTGTTACTTGCCGTTCTCGATTAGGCGGTCGGAGAGAATACTCGAAAGCCTTGTACATAGGAGGCGCGTAGCCGGTAAGCGACCGTGTAAATAATACTCGAATGCTCGAGACGAGCTCACACGACTTCTCGCCTATAATCAAAAGCGGTAGACTGTCCTCGCGCGAACGAATTCGGTCGCGTTTACTCTGAAGAGGCTGAGAATTCTGAATTTACAAGGTTTCGTCGAAAGTAGGCGGTACAAGGGCGGGGCTAGAGCACTCAGGCCCGGATAAAGAGCCTCGTCATGGTAGACGCGGCCGTTTACCGTTTCGGAACCGAGAGAAATCAACAACGTCGCCGCGAGCGGACTGATTCATTCGTAATTCGTGGTGAAACGGCTCTGGACGTGATTTTCAATTTTTGTTCTCTTCTCATGTAACTTCTCTACGTACCTCCGCCGAGTGGAATCTCGATGTAACGGCGAGATGGTGCGCTCGAGCCAGAGCTACGTACGCGTACACGCTAGCGGAATAGATATGTCATATTTTGTATAAAAGGAACACACAACTCACCCACACAACTTTTTGTACAAAGACTCTCCTGTGAGCCGAGGATCCGCGCGATGGCGGATCTTAAGTAAATGAATTTTTTAGGAAGCTCTGACTTGTTATTCACTATCCTGCTACCAACCTGCGACTCGTAATAATGGGATTTAAAATATTGTTAAACATTTAAGTATTCTATGAGGTATTGTATCAATTTCTGGGATCTCTAGCAGAAATATACGGGGAAATAGGGATGTCTAATGGAACTAAAGAGAGGACGGGATCGGAGAGGGTGTAAATGAAACAACACCACCGGTTCCCGTATAAACCTGCATCTTGTTATACAACACGTTGAGCCTTATAAGTATATTCACATGTAGTCTTTGAAGTAGTTCGATAAATTCTTCTCTCTATTAACCGTGTTTGGCCTCTAGGCTATAAACAAAGCACTTTCCCCATTCACAAAGTCATCAACGGTGAAAACAAAGAATTTGAAGAGGTTCTCGTATCGCGCGAAGGTGTGTGGCTCAGAGAAAACATCGACGCGTAACACTTTTTGGTTCGGGTTGCGAACGGCAACAACAGAACGATGACACAACAAAGCAGACACGCACACACACACACACTTTCTCTCTCTCTCTCTCGTGCACACCGAATATCCATCTCTCTTTCGCTCTCACGCATACACAATATCTTCTCACACAACCGAAACAACGAGCACGAGAGCATTTACTTATTTCTTTATTATTATTCTTTCTTGGTAAATCATCGTCGCGGAATCGGTTGGGTAGAACGACACAACTACGAAGCACTATGTTGTTAATTCTTTTTTTTTTGTTTGTTTGTTTCTTTTGTTTGTTATCTGTTTACCCAGTTAATTTGTACATTTAAACAGTCTCTACGATAGAACACGTATCGACCTACGTACCTAGTGCCCTAGAGTTTAGTGAAACCCATCATTTCTTTTTATTTATTTTTTTCTTAATCCACCTACAACGTTATACGTGGTATGTACTTATTAAAACGACATATTCAAATGGCATGTCCAGTCTTGAGGCTGCTCCATCGAAAAAGAGCGCTAGATGTGATCCTCTCTGTCCTTCTTATCTCGGGATCTAACGCTACGAGACGGGGAACCAATGTCTCGGTTAATAATATACTCGAATTACCCTATAAACGGGATATGGGAACACTAATCGTGACGGTGGTGGTGTGTGCGAACGGCGGTGAATCCCATGCACAAACACATGTTTGTCCGCGTCACGTTCTTCGTGACGAGATAAACCGCTCGCCGCGCACTCTGTTCGTCGTCAATGGTCCGAAAAAGTTTGAAAATTCATCGGTTATAGTCAATGTTCTAACGACAACCTACGGTTCGTTCTTGCTCTCTCTCTCTTGTCTACGGTGTAGCAACGTGTCCGACGTGGCCCGCCTAAGCCTAACCGATCACTATTAGTACGCGCCGCCTCGCCGCCAACGATGGCTCGCTGTCTGTCACCAATTAAACAAATTACCGCGCGAGTTCTCTACGTATCTTTTATCTACGCTCCTCCTCCTCCTAAACGAGAAAACGACAAAACTCGCGACGTTCTCATTGTCTGACAATCGTGAACTGGTCGACGGTCTCGCGTTCAATTATTACGTGTGTAATTCAGTGGAAAAAGTGTTACTCGTGGCAGTAAAACGATCGATCACCAGACAGTGTCTCTATCAGTCAACGTAGCCGAGTCCCGAAAAATCGAGAACCAAAATCTACTTTCTCACACACTCTCGCTCTCTCTCTCTCGCTCTCTCTCTCTATCTCTCTCTCTCTCTCTCTCTCTCTCTTTCGTTTTGTCTCTCTACGATATATATCTCGGATTTGACTCATATTATTTTTTTTTGTTGTTTTCAGAGTTTTTATGTTTTATCGTTTGATAATAGAACTTTCGATAGCGGCCGACTGAACGCCGCGTGAAAATAAGGCACCAGATTCGACGCTGCTCAAGCGCGGCCAGTCGCAGTGAACGATCTTTACCGGTCGGATCTAGGAGTGCGATTGAATCGGTGATCTCTCGGTTTACGTAATCCCGTGAAGCTGCTCTACAAATGAAGCCTCTGAGAAACTCGGTTATTGCCATGTCCTTGCTGCTCGTGTGTCTTGCGGTCTCCCGTGTTGACGCACTCCTTGATATTGACTTCGTTTTACACATGTACAGAGAAATATTTTATACGTATCGTGTATGTATAGTATAGAGATATTTTCCATTACTTTTTTTTCCATTTCTTTCTTTGATATAATTCCCAAAAGACGCGCGCGTCGCCCTGCGTGATCGAACCCGTCGAACGAACGTTCCTTCACGGCGTTTGCGATTTTAAACGTCTTTGCCAAACACTCGCGTGAATCGCGTCCGTGGAACGAACAACCGTGTCGACAAGCAGGAGAAGAGCATGATATATTATCTTCCTGTATTGTTCACGACCATTTTCCGAATAAACCTCCCCGCGAAGAGGCCGTGCATTCGTTAACAATTCGCTCGGGCACGTCTAGAACTAATCTCGGGACGAATCAGTGGTCAAACGGTCTCCTCGGTCACGCTCCTGGGCATCTGCAACACGCTGATGCTGAAACGAAACAACAGGTTTGAGGGAGGCTACGGCGTGGGCGGCGACTCGCTGCGGCACATTAAACAAGCGTATGAGGTCTCGATGATGATGATGCACGGAGAACACAAACCGTGAAACGATCGAGATCGAGGAACAAGTGTGAAACCGTCGTGGTTCGACTCCTCGGGAAAAGTACGATCAGCCTGGAGAACGGCCGAGAGCGGCTAGGCCACGCCCACTAGACGGGACCGCCTCCTGGCACCGCCCACTGGCCGCTCTCGGCCATGCGACAGTAAAATCAGAATAAAAAAAACACAGAAAATGGTATTTCTCTAGTTACGAAACATGATTACAACTCGGATGTGAATGTGAAATGAGCGAGCGGATTGTGTTTCGTATGAATTGTGTTGCCTGATGATCGACGTGTATCATTGATTTCGAAGCGGCGAGCGCGGCGGGCGATTTGAAATACTTCGGGACGAGAGCGAGGAAAAGAAGCCTGTCTATGAGTTGTTTATAAATGCCAACGGTTTTGGTTAGGTTATGGACAAGCGAGCTGGTCTATCCCTCCCACCTCCTTATTCAATTTCTTCTTTTTATCGGTTTGACTATACTCCACCTCCGCCTAGGAGCGTAGCGAAGCGGAATCAAAGACACAGCGTAAAACCAGGATGAATGCACGCGATCGTACAAAGTGATAGCCTAGCCCTACCAACAAGCTTGTTTACTTGGCGATGCCGGCTATCCTCGAATCGTCCTGCATCTCCACCACGATGGTGTCAGGATCAGGTACTCTGTTCGCGGAGATGCATCCGTTCGCGATCGTCGTCGGCAGAACGGTCTCCGACTGGAAAAGAATAATCGAGATAATTCGAGAGAATGGTTAAAAAATCATGAAAGGAAAGAATCGTGTCGATCGTACCTGATAGGCAGCCGCATCCAAGGCCATCAACTCCTTCTTCGACAGCTGCTCCACCACTGCAGCGGCGTAACAATCGCCTAGCATGTTGTTGGTGGTTCGAATTCGGTCCCTGAAAATTGATCGATCGAGAAATTGATTTATTATTCAATTCAAGATGTACAAGGTCATACCGATGGTACTTACACAAACCAGTCAATGGTAAATAGCAGCGATACATTGTAAACTGGAGCATCTATAGCGCTCAGAACGACCAACAAAAGCACGAGGGCGGCGCTTGGAACCGAAGCCGACGACACTGACGCAGCAGTCGATGTTAATCTGTAAAAATGATTGTTGAATTAATTCCGGAGAGTAGTCGAACAATGGCCACCGCGTTGAATGTCAGTGAACATTTATTTTTGTTATTCTTATTTTTTTTTATATTTCATATAAAAATTTTTGAATATCTTTTTATTCGATATGACTTATCTTCGTTTCATGGATATGAAATTGATATGATAATTTCATAGTGTAAACAATGCTGTGAATAATGGTAGAGCAATTTTAAGAGGTGTCCGAAGAAGTTATATTGTTCTCTTATATTTGGGTAAATTTTTCCGAGACTTCGTGTGACTTTTATTTTTTTAATGAGACACCTAAGATGTAAAAACTCATCAATTCGACTTTAAAAAAATGAGGGACGGATGAGGGTGAAACTTTTGAATTTGTGAATGTTGGGCTTACATGACGGTGACGATCTCCCCGAATCCGAGAACGATGCCGTGCATCTGCGCGATGAAAATGCTCGCAACGGCGACGAACAGAGCCGTGCCGTCCATGTTAATGTTGCACCCGATCGGTAGAACGAACCTGGTGACTCTTGGATCGACTCTGAGCTTGTCCGTCATCAGGCGGAACGTGACCGGCAGCGCGGCGGCCCTGTACAAAGCTGCGTTAGAAATGACCAAGCAAACCAAGATCTGTATTCATCGTTAGAATGATCATCAATTAGTTCTCAATTTCAGTAATGGCGCGTGCTGCTTCGGCCTGCGTGTCCGTTGGAGAGAAAACAAGTGTGGTGGTCATTCTGGTGAGAGGTCGTCGAGACACAATCTTTTCTTAAAATATCTTTCAAAGCGTAATATACAATAATCTCGTGTGTATTCATCCTCGGGATTTTACATGAGACAGAGCAATCGCAAACGAACGAATGGTCCGCGAGCTTTGCTCGGAACGCGGATTCTCTAAAGTGATTGATTGATAAACGTGGGCCACCACCGGTGAGATACGAAAAGATCTTTTTTCTCTTCGAGAAGATATGATTAATTGAAATTCGATAAGAATTACGTGGTTTTTCAACGATTCGATAATTAGAGTAGTGACCGACGGGAGTCTATGAACGAAACGCAATTGACCAGAATGACCGCGAGGCTGAAAAATGCAACCTAGAGAGGGTTAATTGAGGACCTAGTTGGGGTTTAGAAGTATGGGGGTGTTGTGACAAAAAGGGGGTGGTTCTTTTCTTTTTTGATTGTTTCAGAAGGTGATCGTCCGTTGCGTCTCGCAGTGTACCCTAAAAGAGCCTAACCCTGTAACAGACAATCGTATTGTACCTTCATGTCGCGGCCATCGATTACTTACCAAGGCCACCCTCGACCTCTCTCATCTGAACCACCTGCAAAAGGCCGCGTGCAGCGCGTGCTCTAATACATCATCATGATATTCATACAGTCTCTGTTCAGATAGGAGACTGAGAGCTGTATCTCTCAGTCACTCAGTGTACGCACAGTTGTGTACGCTCTCTTCTGGAAAAAGTTAATCCACATAGAAAACATGTTGAATTAGACAATGGCGTTGGGCGGCACCGCGACGATGGGACGGAAAAGGTTTCGAAGCGTGATTCGTTTTATTTTTTCGATTAGAAAGGAACGAGAATTCGAGTTCCAGTCGATTTTCCCGGCACGAATGCTTCTCTGTCCCACGATGCATTTCGGGATCGAGGTCCGGGAACACGGGGCAGGATCACGGGAAATGCGGGATGATCGAATCTGGGACCACCGATCGCTGGAAACTGTAATTTTATACTGAATTTGTGCTCGGAATTTTTAATCCAGACCTTCGGACGATAAGAGTCTTTTTACAGGTAATGGAAGATGACTGGGATTCGCCATTTTGTTGGGATCGGTGGTCCCAGCGTTAACACGTTAACTACTTCAATTTTCTTACCAATTACAATTTCTTGTAGGTAAATTTTTTTACAATAGTAGGCAATTTTAGGTTTTTAAATGATTTAGATTGTGTTTTATGGTTGCTGTAGCTAACGTGTTGGGAATTCACCTACTGTTCTCCTCAAACTTTCTTTACAACTGTTATATAAAGATTAGAAACTTTTCTGAGCCAATAGTATCTGTATTATTAACTGAAGCTCCACTTTGAGGAAAACAGCAGAAAGGACATGCCATAATCGCCAAATGGATGGAGGGGAGCCCTGAGAAACGTGGATCGAAAAGTTTATATTTTCAATGTGAATTGAAAACTATTTTTGTTCGGTTGCTAATTCCAGGTCTGCCGAAACGTTTTGCATATTTTCAGGAAGTCTTTTGGTGAGAATGCGTAAAGATCCACAGTCTATACAAGTGTTCCAGCATCAGGCTTGAAAATATGAATTTTTGATTCATGTTAAACAAGATAACATCCACGATCCATTCGATGAATACCACCCTCAGATTAGCGAATCCTTTTCTCGATCACCCTGCGTGAACCAAACGAAAATTCACAAACACAGAACCACAATTAAAACCATAGTACAGAAAAGTTCCACGAATTAAACAACCTAAATGGAAAACGATGTAAAATTTAAATAACCTGCTCGACATCAAGATTAATAGAAAAATTCGACAGAGATCAAACGAAACGATAATGAAAATCAGAAAAATCGTGAAGGAAACGGCTGGCGAAGGACAATGGATGGTTGGATAAACGTTTGATAGAACGTTTCATCGGATAAACTGAAAAAATGATCGTTGCTTCGCGTGATCCGCGGGAGAATGAATAATATATATATAATAATAATAATAACAATAGTCAACGTTAGAAAGCGATCGTAGTTCAGCAGTTCTGGCCAGTGATGGACGTCGCCGTCAAACCTGGAAGAGCGGGCTCGACGCGAGCAATCAATATTTTTTTCAGTTTCCCTCTTTTTCTTTTTTTTCCAATCCGGAGAATAGAAAAATAAGTGCTTAGATAGTAACATGGTTAGCGCGGAGAAGCCTCCTTTGACTTGTACGTATCCTCGTCCTCCATCTTTCTACAAGACTGGAGGATTCGGATCATCGAAGCCCTCGAAGGCTTCTGCGCCGCGAATCAGTCCAGGTGACACGGAGTCAGCTGATTTCCGGCTCAAGAGACACGAAACACCGGTCACCATTCACTCGTGTGTATCTCTATTTTCACGTGTCCTCTATTGTTCGTCAACCTTTGTCATCATTGCGACGCGCGCCACGAAATTTCAGCCTCGCGCCACCGTTCCGTTTCACGGGACAAGCCTAACTCTTTGCCACACTGAAGCGACGACCAGCAACTCGATTAAAATCTCGCCATTCATTGCTGAACGTTTCCACCGATATGGCCAGCCACCTTTAAGGGGATCTTGTGGAATTTTTTTTCGAAGCACCATCGAACATTTTGCATCAGGATTTTACACACGTACTTACAAGCAGTCTATGTAGACATACAATTTTTTCAAGTCAGACTGATCAAAATTGCACGAGTTAGAAATTATTTTATAGAGCATGATTCGAGAAACTCGACTTTCCCTCCTCGATGACCTTTAAGGGGATGTTGTAGATTTTGTTTTGGAAGAACCACCGAACATTTTGCAACAGGATTTTACACACATATTTACAAGCAATTGGTGTAGGGGTGCTATTTTTTCAAGTCTTTGTGCAAAATAAAGAAATGTTTGGCAAGAAGTTGCTGATCGTGGTACTGAAGTGGACACGGCGAGGAAACAAAGGGGTTCGCGCCGAAATTTCGCGGACGATGACCGACAACCGGGAGTATCATCATCCTAAGTGCCACCCGGAACTGCATACCTCTCTCCCTTTCTTTCTCTCTCTTTTTCTCTCTTTACTTTTCTCTTTTTCTCATCGGTCATGACGAGACCGTCCCCATCGAGAAACCCGCGAGAACATTAAAGAAACGTAATGAGCCCGGCGAAGAGATCGAAATTATCTTTTGTTTTGTTCTTTTGATTTGGACGGGAGGTGTGAACACGTCTCCGTGTATCAGCGTTCGACAACGTTTTGCAACGAGACGTTGTGAAACGCTGCTCTAAAAATCGGAGTCGTTTTGGAATGGAATTACGGGACCACGGCCTCGCAAAACCTCCTTCCCGGCTAGCTGAAACACATATTGTCTCGATCAATCGACTCGAACAATCGCACCGTTGTGTACGGGCCTTGTACCTCCTCTCTCGCGGTTCCCGTAACGATGATTATATTTCCTTTTTCTCCCACTCTCTCTCTCTCTCTTCTAACATTATATACAGTATTCCCTCTGTTGCGGCGCGCGTCGCTACGGAGCACTTTCACGATTTTTCCTTTCTTTCTCTCCCTCTCTCTCTCCCTTTCGTGCACTGTTATTCATCGACAAAACTGTTCTGAAACTGTTCTGTCCTATAATACACCGATTGTCCTTTCCTTCATCATTCTCTGTTCGAGCATGTGCGTGATGGTTGTGTGGGTGGGGGGATTACAGACGCGACATTGCAAGAGGGAATACTGTGTACGACACCGCGCGAAAAGCAAGGACGAGAGAAGGAAAATTTCTCTTTTACGAAGAGGGTGAAATTCCGCGTAGAGTACCGAATATTATTTTTCTTTCCCCAAGCGAGACAAAACGAAAATAGAAAAGTGGAGGTCGGAGATGACGATGACGACCGAGGCCATGTGAGGCAGGCATATGTATATATATGTATATATATATATCGATATTTTCTGTATGGTTTATATAAATATATATATATAGATATAGAGCACGCTGAAGGTCGGGCTGAGTTCGAAGATCGACGACTCACGTTGATGCCATGGCGAAGGCGGTGAGGGTGCCCTGGGCGAGGCCGGCGTAGAATTTAAAAGGATTCTTTCTCACGAACGCCAGGTAGATCAGCTGCATGATCACCAGCTGATAGAAAAACACACCGATCACGATCGTGACGATGAACCAGGCGAGCTGCGACATCACCAGAGCCAGGTCGGTCACGCCCAGTATTTTACCAGCGATCACCGACGTGATGCCAACCGGTGTCATCCTGTCGACAAAAATTTACAACATTCATTATACGTCACGTCGTCAAAATTGTCTCAAATATTATTCTCATAATGGACATCGGGTCTGTGCAAGTCTCCCTACTCTTGGGTCCTGCCCACCCAACTCCCTCTCCCTACTCCAGGATTCTCCCTATTCCTGGGTCTCCTCCATCAAACTCCTACTCCCTACTCCAAGATTCTCCCTATTCCTGGGCCTTCTCCATCAAACTCTCACTCCCTACTCCAGGATTCTCTCTATTCCTGGGGTCCTCTCCACCAAACTCCCTCTCCCTATTCCTAGGTCCTCTCCACTAAATTATTGTGGAGCGTAGGAGAAGACACAGGAAATTAGTAGGGGGTCATATCCAAAATTGAGCAAAAATTTAATTTACATAAAAATTTTGCCCAACTCTTTTAGTACCACAGCGCGACAAGGGCAACAAATGATAGTGGGAGAATCGATACAGTAATCGGAGCGACAGCGGGGAAGAGGTTGCCCAGGCCTGTTGAACGACCATAAGAGAATATTGCTTCTATCTCTTTCATATAAAAACTATAATATTTCCCAAAAGCCACGTCCACAGGACTCAATATTTCTCTTTAAAAATTGCGGTCTACAGGTAAGTATCCACGCGAAGATATCCATATATGTTCGATAATAAAAATGATTTTTCAAGAAATAAAAATTCTGTTTTTCAAGGTATATGCAAGCCCAATTAGAAGATAGCAACGTACCACATCACGGTCGACACCATGCGCATGATGACCTCGAACACAGCCTTGAAGAAGTCGATCACGATCTGGCCCTTCTCGCCCAGCGTACCTAGGAACGTGCCGAACACGAGACAGAAGAATACGATGCCCAGCGTGTTGGTTCCGCTTCTGTATTGAGTGACTCTCATCAGCTCTTCCTCCCCTAGAACCTCCGTGGATATGCTGCTGTCCGTTAGATTCCGGAACGGCTGAGTTTTTGGAACGTACACCGTGTGTGCCTGCGGATAACAACTCCGTTAAACAGTCCATTGAAAAACCATGAAAATAAATAAGAAAAAAATTACGTACTTGCTGGAACGCCGCTTGGAATATATTGTCCGGGAACATATTTCTGCAACGTTCGAGAAAGGTTCGATCAGATGCCTGGTTTTAGAAGTGTTTAATCGATAGCGCGGGTTTTATCGGGTGTGTAGGAACACCGATTTTCGATATGGTTCGTTATTCTATATAGGGGAACGAGGGAACAAGGCGCTTTTAAAACCAAGCTGCTCGACGCTCGTGCGAGCAAAGCACCAAGCCCGATCGATATGCATACTTCTATTTTCATCGCTCGTCGGGTATCATCCTCGATTGGCCGCGGCTTAGAAAAGTTCACCGATCGTCGGGGTTACCGGCGACCTTAATCCCCGTCACCGGCTGTTCCTTTTCGATAATTGATCGCAGAACTTTCAAACCCGCCACCCCGCCGTAAAGCTCGATTCATATCGGGGACACGCGCCGCCCATGCTCGCCCGAATAATTACAACCCCCCCAGGAGAAGGAACTTTCCTCCCCCAGCGATTTCAATCCCCACTAAAATCGACACGCGTCCCCGCTTCTCTCCAATTATTTTTCACAATGGCCACCCCCCTCCCCCGTTGTACTAACAGCGCGCTTTGTAATTTAAAGTTTGGACGATCGCGTGTTATGCCAGTGTGTGAACTAACTGATTTCGGCTCAACTGCGTGGGAAAAGTATTCGAACTATGCCCCCGCACATTGTTGATCTTCAAACTGTTGTAACTTCGTTAATACTGATCGAACGGATCGCTACTTTTATATGCCGTTTATTCTGTTCTGAAATGTTTAGTACACTATTTTATATAGCACGAATAGTGGACTGTATAATGTACGTTAAGTATTTATTATTTTAACACCCTGTAGGAGAATGAAAAAAATTTTTCGAGACTGATTCTACCACAGATTTTAAGAGCAAAGTCTCCCCTTTGCAAGGGCGTCTTGTAAGTCGATGTGCGATCTTTTTTAGTTGTTTTACTATTAAATAAAGAGAAGCATGTTCGATCATACGCAAAGGCCTCGCGGCGTACTTTAATTGCAAAGTTTGCGGCACATCCTCCGGTGCATTTATTTATTGATAATATCTATTTTTATGCAGGATATCGTCACCCTATGGAAAGAAACTGTAACACTGCGCAGCACACGGAATATCAAATTAAAGATTTTCTGTTATTTTTAAAGAATTTAATACGGTGCTATTCGTTTTTACCAAGATTGTTAATCATCCTTGGAAAACACGGAAGCATCGATCCAACTTTATTTAGACACTCCACTAATTTTAGCGAAATCCAGGAATAGTCCATCACAATAATTCTTCCTCCGAACTTCCAGTGCGCCAACGCAGAATGAACCCATTATTTCCTCTTTCTTTTCTTTCCTCCCACACCACTGTCTAACAATAGTGTATTGATTTTCATGATTTTTTTTCTGGACAAGACTACACACTGCGTGGCGAGAAAAGCTTTCACTATATACTGCACATCTAGGATGTAGAACAATTCCTCCATTCCGTTCCAACTCTAAAGAACTGTGAAATACCGTTTTCCTCTTGGCAATGATCTTACATGATCTTGCGGAAGATCGAAGTCTCGTTGAAATATTTATTAAATTTTCCGACGTACGTTAAGACCCGTTTAATAACGGAGTATTGACGTTCGTGATTTCCTCGGAGAAATTACAGCCTTGAGAGAAAAGCTTTTTAGGAAAATGTGGGACGTGGAACAATCGTTCTATTTAATTTTGCTCTGAAAGCTTTTGAGGGGAAGCAGCTCCAGTTTCTGTCGATATAATAATCCT
Organism: Lasioglossum zephyrum; assembly: GCA_028455615.1. NCBI lineage: Eukaryota > Metazoa > Arthropoda > Insecta > Hymenoptera > Halictidae > Lasioglossum > Lasioglossum zephyrum. The sequence goes on from CM052326.1 coordinate 6,155,940, forward strand.
ATGAAGTGTTGAGAAGCTGGAAAATAATTGAGGGAGCTTTTTTCATCGGCCATTCATTTTTTTCCAATACTCGATTTCATTTGCCATTCTTTGGACTGGAAAGTAAACAATACTTATAGTCCCCACACTTTACCTTCCCCTTTCGACGCGACCCGGTCACGTGACGTGTTTCCCCTCAATTTCTAATTCTTCCCCTTATCTAAAGACTCTGGACCCTCCCCATCAAAATCGTGTGGAATGTAGAACGGGGTGAGGAGACTAACGCGTGCGTCGCGTGCCCCTAATGTGAATCGACCTTAAAGGTCGCTACTCTAGAGCGCACGGTAAAGTGTCGATTGATTATTCAGAGCCGCGTGGATTTGCCATTCTGTTTAGATAAAGACGAGCCCTGATCGATCATACTATCCCAGCTGCGAGCAAGGTTACCGTGTTCACGATTATCTCTATTTGAACCTTCTCGGATTACCCAGTTTTTCCTTACTCTGTAAACAAACGTTGCTCGACGTTTCTGCTCGGCCAACACGCTTCATTTGTTGTATAAAATGTACACCGTGAAGCTAGAAGTCGCATGTATGTAAGCTAGCAGCAAGAAACGAAATCGATAGAGCCCCACGCAATTGTTTAATATTTAGCCAAAAAATGAATATTTTGAGATGAACATTTTTTTACACGTTCCTTGAATTTACTTCCTAATTTCGAAAAAATTTACAAAATCTATATTGAACCGTTTCACAGATAAAACATAGAAAGGTCCCAAACAATTTTGAATATCTCGCCAGAAAATGAATATTTTGAGACGAACATTTTTGTACGTGTTCTCCGAAGTTCCAACCAGATATGGAAAAAGTTTAATAACTTCAAGACAAAACTGTTTCACCGTAAAAAAATTCTCCAGGCGACCCCAATTCCGAAAAAAACGTTGTTATAGATTACACTAAAAAATAGAAGTGTGCAAAAAGTGACTGCATCTTTCCAAAAATTGACATACGTATTTTTTGAAGTCCTACCTAAACGTAGAAAGTTTTGAAAAATTAGATCGAGCCACGAAGCTACGAAGAAAATTCTAAAGAGGACAAATAAATGGCACCGTGTGTTTGCCAGTATTCTAGGTGTCCCAAAAAGAATGGTAATGAACTTCCATCAGATTTGAAGGAATAGTATCACGATCTCGTTTTAGGTCATGTACGACGGCTCCGTGATCGAGAAAATGGGAGCGTGTCGTTCTAGGGTTAAGGTTCGGGTTCACTGGAGCGAGAGGAGCTCGTGATCGAAGGCACGAGGCGAACGACTCCATTTTCGTGGCGGAAAAATTCCGGAAGGCTGTTGCCATGCGTGACGACGCAAAAGTACGAAAATAACGATTCCGATCGATAGACTAACGAGGCGCGGGTTACAGGTCGTTGGTAACAGGAGACTACCTTCCCAAATCCAGCAGGCTGTCCAGGATGTTGACGGCCCTTCCGTTGTGAGAGGTCGCCATCGATTTGCGGATACCAGGATTGCCTGGATGAATCAGTAGCACGAGGATCACGCCTAGTATGGCGTTCAGCAAGGACGTCAGGATAAAGTAAACCAGAGTGCGAACTGCGATCATACCGTTCATTCTCGCGTTCAAACTAGCCGAACCTGGAAAGATGCGTTCAATAATGTTAGACTTGTTTTTGGAGAAGTATACAATAGGTGTGCAGAGCGTTCGTACACCTTTCAAAAACGAATAACGTGTAAACAATTTTTCCATTCTTCTCTGTGCCTGTAGTGAAAATTTAAAATCGAATTGTCGATTATAAAGTAAAATTCTTCTCGATCGGAAATGTAGTATATAATTAATTTTGTGATTTCGGCGCACAGTTCGATCAATCATAGAAAACAGCAAAATTGCAATTATTTAAACATTCATCTTAACGTTTCGATCCCTATATAGATCATTCTCAAGAGAGACATTTTTGAAAAAAGAAAAAATGTAAATAATTGCAAATTTGCTGTTTTCTATAATTGAAGTTTCATTGAATTTATAGGGTTTGCGATTCTTACAATTTTCACTGTCTTTAATCAATTATATTTCGTAGCAACCTTGATCGATTTCGATGAAACTTTGTACGTGTGCATAACATACTTAGATCTGCCAAAGACAGCTCCTACATTTTAATTACAGACACAGATGAAAAATTATAAAATCGTAACCTGTACTTCTTCCTTCACAGTTCAAATAAAAATATAACAATTTAAATGAAAAAACTTGAGTAGTTTGGTCCAATTTTGAATGTAATTCGTTTTTAAAAGTACGAACGCTTCGTGCGCCCACTGTACGTATAGAGACCACTTGTTTTCGAGTGGATTACCGGATATAAGGCTGGCGATCACCAGCGGCAAGATCATCAACTTCAACAGCCGCATGAACAGCTCTCCAGGATAACTGATTAGCATGACTGCGTCATCGCCGAGGCCCAACGGCCGCAGACCGAAACCTGGAAACAATAACGAGGTCACTGTGAATCGATACTTTTTAACATGTAATAGCAGCCGGTTCAGGGTCCCTTATGACCCGGCTGTCGCAAGGTTCCCTCTGGTTTTTGCATTCCTTGGCAACTAGTTTAAGTTGTCGCTTATGTTAGCTCGCAAAAAGTTTTGACATCTCCTGCCAAGAAATGAGAATATTCTACGTACGTTCAAAGTCCTATCTAGATGTCGCAATATGTTTCAAAAAATTTCAATCAGCAAAGTAGCCTAATTCAGAACACGACTCAAGGGTGCATACAATGGGAGAAGGTCCACAAAAGTTTGCATATCTCCACGGAAGATCAATATTCCGAGCTGAAAAAAATTGCACGCGTTCTCCAAACATGCACCTACGAGTAGAAAAAGTTTGAAAAATCAACATTGCTCCATTTCGCTGTAAATAATTTCTAAATCCACCGCTATTCTGAGAAATTGGGGGTTGCAGCGAAAAATTGAACGGTGCTAAAACATTTATGTATCTTGTCGAAAATTTTGATACCTGTTCTCCAAAGTCCTATCTGAATGTAAAAAAAGTTAGAACGATTTCCGTTCAGTTGTTTATTTATTAAGAATGGCTAAGACCAATTTAAAATTACAGCCAAAAATCGAACGGTCCTAAAAAATGGATAATCGAGACTGTAAATGTTTCAACATATTGTTTGGAATACCGTTTAATCGTGCGGAAACTGAGAGAAATTTGCGGCCGGTCATTCAACAGTAAAAAAATTGCTGAACTCGCCGTTTCTCTGAATGACCGAGTATAACCTCCAACTGGTGCGAAGTGAGGTTTCCGAGCGGCCATGATATCGAGCGAACGACCCAATTCGGTGGTGTTTATTGCGCGCAGAATTAGGGTAGATCGAAAAGCATCTTGGCCGGACAAGGACAAAAGACGGACACGAAAGTAACCAGCTGAAAGCCTATTCGAAAGCTGTGGGTATCAGTAAAGCAGGTACGTAGCTGGAGCATCAGCTTGTAAGCATACAGGCCGCACATTATATAACAAATTGCTTTATCGATACTCGCGGACGGATGCGACGAAAGCTTATCATCGCGCTACTCCTGCATAATTGAGTCGCAAAGAAGGCAGCATGGTTTCCGCGGTGAATTTCGATGAAGTATCGAAGATCGATCGTGCTCTTTACGACTTGATATTTGAGGATGTTGCGATAAACGAGGTCCTACATTTTTTATAATCCAGTTCACTGCAGAAGAATTTACATCCAGTTGTTCATCTGTAAACGATTTCCAGAGAGACAATAATTCATGTACATTTTTGTACATGTTCCTAAAAAATTTAAAAATTTGTCTAATTCAAAAGATGAATGAAAGGTTGCAGCTAAGAATAGGAGGCTCCCAAGAACGAACATATCGAGCTGAATATTTTTGTACATGATCCTGACACCCTTGTCTGAATGTAGCAAAATGTAAAAAAAACAATAAACATTTCCACCGTGAAAAATGTGTTAATAAGGTCAAATTCGGAAGAAAATGATTCCGACTTGTATATGGCTTTCCTGAAAATATCGTAGAGAAAATTTATAGCTAAAGAGGCTGATCGACAGGTCGCAACAGTGGTTGATTTTCGCGAGGTTTGTGCGAGGGCGGTTCGCTGAAAATGCTGTAAAGTGGAGCGGCTTGTTGAATTGTCTGGCGATTAATTGAAAGGCTGGACGGATCAGCAGGATCGAAGTGTTGTCAAGGTTGATCCTGGCGTGGCAGGAGGAGGCCGAGTTAATTAGATGAGTGTTTCGAGGGAAACCCCTCGCCGGTGATTGGCACCTTTTAACGGGATAACGTGATCAGCTTTTATGTAACCCGGGGCGTGAAATCGTCTCGTATCGTTGAAGCTGCGACCTATTACGTGCTTGGGACACGGTTCGTCATCGGAACTCGTCGTTGCAAAGACAGATTGCATCGGTTCCTTACGAAACGAACGTCGCGAGAAATTCGTCGCAGATTCCGCGCCCCGAAGCCCTAAACGGATTTCTAAGCACATAACGAGCCGGTTATTAAAGGGAACGTGTCCCAATGACGCAACCATTCGTTGTTCATCTGTAATCGATCGATCGATCCGAAACCGTGTGTGCATGTGTGCAGATTCGCTTCCGGAGAAAAAAAAACGGAGAAATCGGCCACAATGAACTCGACCTTGGCATGTTTCCCCGTAATGGATGCGAACGAAGGCGTGCTTTTGGCACGCTCCGATCATTAGCTCGAGAACATAACGCGCCTCTAAGCCACCTATACATTTCCTCCTGTCCTATTTCACCAAATCCGGAAACAATGCGCTGATAGAGCCTACCAGAATTCTCGAAGTTACCCGATCGAAACTTCCACCCTCCGCGACGTCTTTTTCGCTGTTCAGATGTTCATCTTTTTTGCAAACCCATTCGTTAACAACTGGTTAATCTGGAAGCGATTTTTATACACACAATCCCTAATTGACATGGTATCTCTTTACACAGAGAGGCTACAGTAAAACGATCAACGGGGTTCGAAACTAGACTCTTTAATCTTTAAAATGAGCCCAAGTTTGTAATTGTACTATTATTTTTTACGAAATTATAATTACTTTGATATCACGCATTGCAAATAGAGATGAATTCAACAGCATTTCTGATCCATGGCTCCTAATTGTGACAATATCTCTTTACCAAGTGAAGCTGCAATAAAATTATAATGGGGTTCGAAAGTAGAGACTTCAATCTTTAAAACGAGCCCAAGTTTATAATTGTACTATTATTTTTTACGAAATTATAATTACTTTGATATCACGCATTGCAAATAGAGATGAATTCAACAGCGTTTCTGATTCATGGCTCCTAATTGTGATGATATCTCTTTACCAAGTGAAGCTGCAATAAAATTATAATGGGGTTCGAAAGTGGAGAATTCAATCTTTAAAATGAACCCAAGTTTATCGCTGTACTATTTTTTTTAATTATAATTATTTTAACAACATTTATTCGAGAGTATTTCTGGTCCACAGAAAGTTGGGTACATGAATCCAGGTGCGAGCCCATGAATAAAGTATCCAGGTGCGAGAGGCATTAATGAGATTGCATGAACTGACAACTTTTTCTTTTTTCTACTTTGACCACGTTTTCAAATTGACCACTGTGCAACGTTACTACCCCCTTCGAGCCGAGCGCTCACTCGATTGACATTTACTTGACATATCGACGATCTGTTTACTCAACACGCGGGGTGTCTTACCCCCTGCGAAGCCGAACTATGCATATTTCATTTTCCAATGCTGAGAGACTGTGCATATGATTTCCTTTCATATTAGACATAAAAATGTGATTCATAACCGACCAAGAATTTCTAATCGATTTTTCGGTAGCACCTCTTTTTCGCATATCTCGCTAAAAAATGAATGTTCCAGACTGAAATAATTTACACGCGTTCTTCAAAGACCCACCTAATTGTATAAAATTTTTTAAAAATTTTCCTCGTACCGTTCCACCGCAAAAAATTCCTAAAGGGACCCCAATTTTCACCAATTAGGGGTCACAGTCAAAGGCAGAACGAATTTCAAAAAAATTCGCATATCTTGCCAAAAAATGAATAAAGCAAGCCGACAATTTTTATACGTGTCTCTCAAAGATCCATCTGAAAGTAGGGTACGTTTGAAAAATTTTCATTCAGCCGGTCGACTGTGGGAAATTCCTGAAGGAGGCAGATTAATATCCAGAAAATGAATATTCCAGCTTTAATAATTGTGAAACGAAGAATCTGAAAATCAAACATTGTACTAGTGCGAATGACAGCCAGTGGATGGTCAAAGTGTGAAGGGATGTGAGTCACGCGGCTCTTTGAAGCCGTGGATATAAAACTGCGCACTTGAGAAGGCAATTGCGAATCTGTCGATTACGCTGGCAGTCATCTAATCCCATTTCGCCTATGTATCTTATTTTTCAATGGTTGTATTAAAATCAATATATTTCGAAGCCCCTCATGTGTAATCTCGTTGCAAAGTATACACTCCTTGGAAATCTCACTTGAGATCGACTGTTTTTTTCCGAGTTCTTCCTATTCGATTGCCAAGAAGCAATTGATATCACTCGATTCCACGTGGTTGAACAAATTTATGAAGCTCAACACAGACGCTTGCCAATTTTCGTGCCGCGTACGTCACCGTGAACGTCAATCGGTTAATGCTTCTTAGGTTACTAGGATGTGTATAGTGGGTGTACAGCGAGTGTCATCGTTTTCAAGGAATTTTATACTCGCAGAGAATATTTGCGTATAAAAATATAGAATTTTATTATCTCACTGCATTTGCATACTAAAAAATTATATAAAAACGAATACTGTGTATGTATATTTATTCCTGTATTTAGAAGAATTATTAAAATAGATGTTAATATTTTATTCGATAAGCTACAGAGGGTGGACAAATTATCCCAACTTTTAAAAACGAATAACTTTTTTAAAACTGGACCCAGAATAGATGTTAATATTTTTCCGATAAGCTACAGAGGGTGGATAAATTATTCCAACTTTTTCAAAACTGGACCCAGCAGCTTGGGTCTTTTTAAGACGATAAAAAGGACGTAACTAATTTACTAGCTAATGTGGATTCAATTGTTTCTTAAATTGTTATTGGTCGCAATTGCGAAGGAAAAAGTGACGATTTTTAAATTTTTCAATTCCAAATCCAGTCAGATTAATAAGCGTCTATATTTTTGTGATGAAACAAATATCCTCCCAGAGAGTAAGATTTCTAAAAACGATGACACAATCCGTATAATGGCTTTCGTAAGGGTAGGTGCGTACGTTACAGCGATCAGTGATGGGCACTGAAGCGCTCTCTACAGGGGTTGCTCAAAATAATGAAAACACTGCTTATAGATCGCGTGTCGTGTTTATAATGTTTGTAATCACGAACTTGTACATTAACCATGTGTGTACTACGATTATTGCCCGGCAGGAAGTCGTTTACAAACACCTCTCAACGTTTCGTACACACCCCTTTTGTACTGTATTTTCAACAAGATTTTATGAATTAGGGGCGTAGACAGGAAACACGATTCGTTTAAGTAAATACGGTAATTACCAGCTGTGTGGAACGGGTTACAATAATATTGTTTATTGTTATTCTCTATCCTATACGAAACTTTTTATATTGTTACGGAAAATTATCCCTTAAATCTACACCCACCCGAATGCGGCCTACATTCATATGAGGGATGGAAATAAGAAGCTGAGGATGAGATACACAATTGATAAAATACATTAACAATTATTAGAAACGGGAGAAAAATTGATAGTCGTTTTTCGTGACGTAAACAAAATTTCCGAAGCCTTATAGATGGCGCTGGAACAGGATATACGTTTCTCCCTTTCCCTTAATATTGCCTAAATCACTGAATTCAATATCCCCTATTGAAACAGGGGTTCCATCAATAATGTCAATCTATCATTAATAATTAATAATTGCTCTTTTACTCGACGCCACAACAAGCCTGCCGAGTAGTAAACATTTGATCATTTACAAGAAACGCAGACCTATTTTTCGAAAATTCCAGCAATTTAACGTCGATCAAATCTCTCCAACAATTTTACGGTTCTACTGTTCTCTAAATAAACAATTTTCCCCGGTGCATGTCAAATTAAACAAGTCCTCCACCACCTACAAGGTGTCTCCAGTGTCATCACTATACTGCGTACTTTATGCGTTGACGCGTACTCTCACGCTACGTGATCAAAACATTACGAAATTTTTAACCTACTTTCTGATCAAGAAAATCAGTGACAGAGATTTTTCTCTAAATTCAATTTATTAACAATCAACCCTCAATGCACAGCCTTAACAAACAAATCATTCAAATATTCAAAAGATTACCGGGAAAAAAGAAAATACTGAAAGAAAGAAACTGAATTCGCGACGAATATTAAAACGAACTATTTAAAGGATTACCGAGAAGTAAAGAGAGAAAATATCGAAAGATAGAAATTTCTCTGCAGACACAAAGGAGTAAGGATAGCCCGCGGAGGGGTTAACCTATAAAATCGTTCGATTGCATAGAGGTCCGTAGTGTGCAGATTCTCTGTAAAGTAGTGAATGCAACGGGGTACGGTGCATGTGTGAATGAATACTCACCGAGTATCACGCCGAACAGAACCCCGGACAGGGTGACCACGAGCAGCAGGTTCTCTCGCATGAACTTCCTGGTGTCGGCGGTCACCTTACGGGGACCCTGAGAGGCCGAAACGTCCTGGCCATCCATCTTGGCGAACAGATACTCGGAGAACCGAGCCGAGGACTTCTCCTCCATTTCACTGGGCCGCCAGTAAGCGGTGTAGGTGGTGGCGGTGGAGCCGGTCGCGCACGAGGATGCCGATCCCCTGGCCGATCGGTCGACCGATTCAGCCAAGCTCCCTTCTCGCGATCTCTCGCGGCTAACGGCGGGGCCCCGGCAGCACCACGACGACGACGGGTTGCCGTTTTGGGGGTGTTTCGTGAAATCCGTAAGGAACGAGCAATCACGGGCTCCCACCAGTCGTCCCAACAGCCGTCTGACGGCTTTTCGCGGGCCTGGTAGCTCGATCGTGATACCTGCTTCTTCCTGGACCCCGTTCGAACGACTCTCTTCTCAATTTCACACGGTCCACTCGCCAGCGGTGATCCACGGATCGTTTCTCTCGCTTCTTCGAACGGGGTGGTGGCCCTCCGAAGTTTCTTCTCCTCTTCTCTCTGTCGTGACTCCTCTGTCTCTGTTCCGTTCGCTGAAGCCTCCTACTTCGTGAGCATCGACGCTGAACAACGATCTCACCAAGGAGGAGCTGCTCCGGGTGGACCGATATCTAGGCTCGTCCACAAGAGGTCACCGATCCAGCGCCGAACTGTTCGCGCTGTTGCACAGGGTCAGTTACCTCGGGGAACCTCTCTCCTCTAAGGCTACCGTTTACACCTTCGACGTAGATACCTCTTTTTCAACTTCTTTTCACGCAGCTCGTACCCGGAACGGTCGAGCTTCAAGTTTCCAGATTCGAGCTCTCGTCACCCCGGGCAACCGTTCAGAAGGGATGACGATTCTGTGTGTGTGCGATGCCTAGAGAGGATGGATACTCTCTCTCTCTCTCACTCACTCTCTCTCTTTCTCTCTTGCTGTGTTTCTCTGCGTCGACGCTCGTCCAATTGTTCGATACGTTCAACGCGAAGGATCAGCTCCTACTGGCCGGTTACTGGCGGACATATACGTATTGATTTGCTGGGACTCGGCTTCTCCCCTTGCCCTCGACAAGGGGCAGCAGCGTCGCGACGCTTGCGCGAGACCCGTCGCCGCCGCCTGCTAAGTCGGTCGCCGGAAAACGAGGATTGTGCACCGACGCCGATGATATTGCCGCTTGATTGTGCATCGTCAAACAACCTCGAACGGAGACCCGGCACAAAGGGACGAGGATAAAGCCTGCTTGGGGAGCTTTGATGCTTCGTACCGACGACCTGGCGACCGGTGCACATTTGTTTTTTTCCTTTTCGAGGATCCAATGCATTAACACGGAACGTCATACGAAATACACGAGATATGATCGTCGTTGTTCCTTGGATTTTGGATACAGGGAATTATAGGGCCCCTTTGGGGTCAGAGTCTCGTTGGGATTCCTGGAAGAATTTCATTATGTAAGGATCCAGCTCGGGACAGGTTTGGCAAGGATCGTTTTCTGAACGATTCCGGAGATCTTTGTTAGGCACGAGAAGGGTGGAACGCTTCATTGCCTTGATCTAGTTCCCAGGCCTGAGCAGATGGCTTTGGAACGGGTTTTTCTGGCACGCGGCAACCTTCTAAGCACCGACGAAATACCTCGTCGGTGTTGTAAGCTAGTCTCATCGGTAACTGTCCGACGTAGTGATAATGTCGAAATAACGGCGTGGGGATAACGTGGAACTTACAGTGATCTGAAATACCACATCGCTAAAAGTTCCACCACCGACAAAAATAGTATCAAATTAGTGATAAAACATCGTCTGCCATATAACGAAGAATGTAACATTTAATAATAATAATTGACATACGCGTTAATAAAAAAAATCAAATAAACCAGCACGAATAGTATATTTTCTTCTGAGGAAATGCCACATTGCAAAATGTTATAGACGGAAATAGAATGGAAATAATTGTCGATATTAATTTACACTCTAGTATGCAATATTAACGCAAATTCAAAATGTGCAGCTATTAGCTCGATATTATCCTTTATTCATAAGATATTTGCAGTTCTTATGAATAGAGGATAATACCGATTGCCCAGGTCTCACCACGTGGAGGTTGCTGCACGGGAGACCC
>CM052326.1:6166832-6352804 GCA_028455615.1 Lasioglossum zephyrum
AGCTCATGAGAGCAAACCAAGAAAACACACAATGAGCTCATGAGAGCAAACCAAATCCTAATCTAACCTCGCACACGAGTGCGGCCTAACTATAGGCGATTCGGGTAGCCCCAGGGACGCGACTCCCCGTACTCACTCACGGCCCCACCGTGAGTGAGCCCCTGAGGGAACTCCGATCGGAGGAATACCAATTTTCAACACGATGTGACTATTTTTCGAACAAGAACTTGTGAAAGTTCCAAAATGAACATTTGGAAAATACGAAATTAAAATTAGAATGTTCACGGACAGAACAATTTATTCGAAACAGCAAACTGGACATTGTGGTCAAGGGTAAACAAACATATGCAAGATATTCAATTTAATAAAATATATTTCATTTAAAGGAGTCAGAACGAATGTAATATTCCTTGTGGTTCCGTTTCTCACAACGCCAGACTTATTCTAACTTACGCAATTACATCGAATAATTATCGAGAAATTTGATAGGCAAAAGTGCGAATTTGATAAATAGAAGCAGGAGGAAATTCACAAATCCAACATCAGTAATATAAAAATGTTTGGAACACTGGACTGTGAAAGTTTCTTCTCCGACATAAATTGCAATAAGAATATTGAAGGCAAACATTAAAAATGATTGTTGAGTGAGAACAGTTGATAGTCGATAAAGTGTGAAGAAAGTAGCAAGCATACAAGAATATTTGAATTAAAACTCACTAAGGCACCGTTGGTCACTGCTAGTCCACTTCTGGTCCACCACTGGTCCACCCCTGGTCTCGCGGGACCCTCTGGCACCCCCCGGTACCGCAACACGTCCGTCCCTGTAGACTCCGCCGGCCCGACTCACTGACTGACTGACTGAGCGCTCTCGCTTAGCTGTCTTCCCCCCACTCCTCTACCATTGAGCGCGTCGACTGCTAAGTTAGAAATTATTGCTACATTTGTTATTTCTCGCTGTTAAATGTTTACAACAATTCCTTTTGCCGACGATACCCACAACCCCTCTCTTGACCATCTGACCACCCAATTTTTTTGTAAAAATATGTAATAGAACTCGAGATATAGAATAAACTTTACAACATGAATATTACCGCGCGTTAATTTAGTAGATACAATTCACAGAGAAATTTATTATTTCTGGCTGTTCAATGTTTATAACAATCCCTTTTGCCAACATTATCAACCAGCACTCCCGTGACTATCTGACCATATGATTTTTTAGTCAAAATAGGCAATGGAAGTCGAGATACAGAATAACTTTTAAATCATGCACATTCGTATTAATTTATTCAACATAAATACTACGAGAAATTTATCGATTCTATCTGTTCAATGTTGATAATAAAACTTTTGCCATTTTAATTGTTTACAGTAAACTATCTCTTACTCTGATCTTCAACATATTTCCTTTTTCTACAGATCGATTCTTCGAACATTTATGTATGAAAAAGTGTAAGGTAATAATTCTCGTTTATGAAATACTTTGAAAGTACGAATTGAGGTATCTCACATACAATTTAAAGTCGGAATCGGTAATTTTCCTAAAACTATACTTCAATACTTTCTTAATATTTCTATGAATCTTTTGTCCTTAAGTTTTGCTTTTAATATTATAAATCTGAAATAACCAATACTAAAACATCGTCTGAAATATCTCGGTGCAGAATGTAACAATTTATAATAATCGATTTGACCAAGGAGATACTAACAGTCTGTCGTTGGTGTCGAGATGGCTGCATGACAGTTTGCCTTCTCACTATAAGGCTGGCAGTCTTTAACTGTATCTCGTCGGTGACGCCACCAACGAGATACTGTTAAGGATTACCGACCGTCAGTAACCATCAGAAACTGCACAGATAGTTGGCGTTAAAAACCACTACTGATTTTTAATACGGTGACAAATCTACTCTCATTCGTCTTCCACGACTGTATATTGCCACATGTTTTGTGTTTACCTGTTGTGATTAAATAAATGCATAATCGTGTAACAAAATGAAAGTGAAAGTGTTATCAAGGAATCCAGACGAGTATTTACGAGAAACATCTCGTGATATTTGCAAAGGTTAGTGATATTTAAACGTTTGTTGTCATTCCTGTTACTATGAACAAAATGATATTTATCACTGTTTTTTTGCGTTTGTTCAGTTCCTAGGAACTATGATCCAGCTTTGCATCCTTTCGAAGCAGCCAGAGAATATACCAGGGCAATAAACGCAACAAAACTAGAGAGGGTATTTGCAAAACCTTTCATAGGAAATTTAGAAGGCCACAGGGATGTGATATCTAAACTGTGCAAACATCCCTTGGAATTATCTACGCTTGTCAGTGGATCATATGACGGTGAAGTCAAAGTATGGAATATTACTCAGAAAACCTGCGAGCGTACATTTTTAGCACACGATGGTATATTACGTGGAATTGCGTATGGCATGAATGCCAGCCATATTATCACCGTTGGTGATGACAAAACTATTAAACTGTGGAAAACAGAAAAACCATTGTTCGGTGCAGAGGAGGAACCTGTAAACACAATCATCAGCAAAGTAAGATTAAAAGAATCTGAACAAGAAGAATTCGTTCTCCATATAGAATTTAGAGTACGATTAAGATAATCATAAGATTCGCAATATGTTGTAGACTATGATCAGTGGAATTTCTCATCATCGAGATCGACCTATATTCGCGACATGTGGAGAAACATGCCAACTCTGGGAAGAAACCAGAAATGAACCGATCAAGACGTTCAAATGGGGCGTTGATAATTTATGCGATGTTAAATACAATCCAGTACAGTCAAATCTACTTGGTAAAACTTACTATTAACTCTTGCTGACACAGGGAAATATTTTTTTAATAAAATTATGAACATTTGAATATATTTTGTAGCTGCTTGCGCAACCGACCGTAGTATTATCTTATACGATGCTAGAGAAACAGGTCCTCTAAGGAAAATATTCATGAGGCTGAGAACCAATAAGGTGTCGTGGAACCCCATGGAAGCTGTAACTTTCACATGCGCCAGCGAAGACTATAAGTACGTTCACGAAAAGCATATTATTACAGGGAAAAATATTTTCATTGTAAAAGTACATAACAAAGTATTGATATCTCCGCTTTAGTTTATACACTTACGATATACGAAAACTTAACACACCAAAAACTGTACATATGGATCACGTGGATGCTGTGATCGATGTTGACTATTCTCCGACTGGAAGAGAATTTGTGACTGGCAGTTACGATAAATCGATTCGCATTTTCGAATCTGATAAGGGTCGTTCCCGAGAAATATATCACACGAAACGTATGCAAAGATTAACGTGTGTATCGTGGTCTTTGGATAATAAATATATTCTGAGCGGCAGCGACGAAATGAATATCAGAATTTGGAAGTCTAATGCGTCGGAGAAGCTCGGCGTGGTGTGTAACTAAAATAACAATTTTTTTATACTAACGCTATTAATCGGTTGTTTAACATCTGCTTTGTGCTTGAGAGAAGTATACTAATTTCCTTTGAAATAATCATTTTGATGGGACAGGAAAATTTTGATTGAATTGATTAACGAAATATATTATTTTTAGTTGAGACCTAGGGAAAGGGCAAGTCTCAATTATAGTGCCGCATTGAAAGAAAAGTTCGCAGCACATCCTCAAGTGAAACGAATTGCTCGGCATAGACAAGTCCCGACTCACATTTACAACGCAAGAGAGGAGCTGCGTAAGATTCGCGACAAAGATAAACGAAAGTATGTGTCGAAGAAAAATGAGATTTTTATAGTAATTATTCTCTCGACTATTTTACTACTTTGCTTTTTTTATAGGGAGGCTAACAGGCGTACCCATTCGAAACCGGGAACTGTGCCGTTTTTTTCGGAGAAGCAGAGACACATTGTTCGAGAGGACGTTTAATAACAAATTACAATTGTATCATCTGGTTTTCTTTTTTATAAATCTCTATATATAATAAAATCGAGTCTGCCTGCGACATTTCCACTAAAATGCATTAAAAAGTTGTCTATCTACTGATAACTATGGTAATAAATATATTTTTTAATTAATTTCGTTAAATTTTGTTGCTTAAAATAAAATCTCTACCCGGACTACCTTGGCGATTGGAAATTTAATTACATTAATAATCAACCAGGATTTGTTATTGCACGTGGACAAAGTTCCGGGTATAGCTAGTTTCATAATAGAATTGAACTTTACCGATCATTCGATAAAACGTGACTTTAATGGAAAATGTATTTTAAAGGACGAGTGGAACGGTGAGCAATAACGTTACCTCGTAGACTAAATTATATTATTTTATTTATCGTTTATTGTAATAAATAATTTTATTAAAATTATACAACGCATCGCTATAATGATTCGTAAACCGTTACAAACTTCAAGCAGTGATTAATGTCTCGCTTAGCGTAGATTACGACGATTAATTAATTTTTTCATTCGTTTTCTTTGCATATTTACCTTAGCAGACGTTAATTAATTTCGCGGTACACAGACACCACGTCTCTGTACCATACTCTCGATTATCCAAGCACAATGAATCCTCATAAACTAGCTAAATCATGCTGAACTCTTTATTTTTTTTGTAGTTTTCAAAGCGATTTGTCGTTTGCGCCTCTTACATGCACATTACTTTTTGAAGTCCGCATTATAGCTGCTATGCGTTTACCGTCGAGTTTCCATAAGTCAAACAAGTTCACCAGATTTTCAAAATCTTTTTCACTGTTTATCGCAAAAATATTCGAGTACCTACCATTCAAATTTTTACACGAAATCATACGTTCGCAAAATTAAAAGGTACATCAAAATCTATTTTTTATTGAAATTGGTTTTAAGAAAAATGAGCAGACCTCATTTAAAACGGTACAACAATTAGAAGAATTTAAAAATACCGTTACATTTTTTGCTATTTTACTCCAGTTTGTTGCAATTTTAAAAGAAATTATAAGCTAACAAGTATTCTTAGAAAATAGATTTCGATATACTTTGTAAAATGACAATCGAAGATTCTACGCAAAATTTGTTTAATATAGAGGATGGTCGATTATTTTTATAGATCAACTGTGTACACGTAAATGGTAGCATGAAATCGGATCCTCACGCATAAATTCTCGTGAGCTTATTAAAATACTATTTCATAGTTTTCCGGTTATCTCGTCTGTCGCGTATTGTTTCGTATAAATTGACGGTCGCGTATTATAATGTGATCGAATACGTTCGTACCGTTTGGTGGAGGGGTTGGCAGTTACATTAAGTAAATTGATTGTTCTCTCTCTCGCTCTCTTTCTCTTTGTTTTTTTAGTATCCTGTGCACTGAAGAAATAAAATTAATTCGAGAAGTAGCAGTCGCGCGAATGTATATTCTCCTTAAATGTTCTACGGTCCTCGGCATACAAAAAGCAGCATACGCTCCTTCGTTTTTCTAGACGATATCGGCTGATACACACACATAATCTTTTCTTACGTTTCCCCCTTAATATTCACTATGCGTACGCGAATTCTGTACAAGACTAGGTTAGTCGACCGATTAAATTACCACTTCGAAGTTATTTTCTCTGTCGGCTTTGATATTCCACGGAAATCTACGCTTCGTCCTAGTACGGTTATTCGAACCCGTAAAAACGCGAAATACATTCAAATTTTTCGGTCCTGTGGCTTATGCTTGAACTGCTATTTCATTTTAAAAATGCATATTCATCGCGCATGCGTTCTGCGTTATTTTAAGTAGGAACATTTCTAACTCGCAACGAAGAAACTTTGATAGAATTCGAGAAATTCAAGATACGGTTGGAATAGCAAGAATAAAACATAAGAACACAGCAAAAGTTTATTTTCGTGATAAATTTGCGAACATAAGCGACAGGATAGCAAATCGGTATCTGCGTATTGTGGATCGTTATTAGACAGCGGATGTTTATGCAAAATGAAAATGTTCTATCTGAATTGCAACAAACCGGAGCGGAATAGAAATTGATTTTTTTTATTAATGTGTTCGCAATCCGCTGTCTAATCGTTATAAACTATCGTAATATTTCTCGAAAGCAGGGAAAAGTGTCTGCATCAGAACAATTGGAAATTGAAAAGAAAAATGTTTTATCGTTAGCGTTGTCTCGTCTTATAATAAATAACTATGAGTTCAGTTCGCGTCTTTACGGTTTCGGATCACTATGCGCCGGTGTTCCAAGGACACAGCTCTTTGCAACGCTGCCGTCGAGTTGTCTCAATTAAATATAAGTAGTATGGTAGAACAATAATTATAATTTATATACATATAAACACATGTACATCAATTTTCTTTTTCGGAACACGCTGTTATAGTCGCGTGAAACTCTCTCTTTTTCTCTCCGATCGAAAATCATAATCGCCGACGTATGAGCCTAATTAAAAATCGCGGCAGTACGTTGCCGGTAGACTTTCAAGACTTCGTTCCTCGATAACGATCGTCGGTAACGTTATCGATACGAAACCTCTCGTATTCTAAATTAAATTCGATCATGCTATAACGCCAATAAATTTTTGCCAGTCCGCTCGAAACGAAATCCACACTGAAGACAGTCGCAATAACATTAAAAAATATACTCATCTCGTTCTTACGTTAACGTTCCGTCGCGCAGAAGAAACTGCTGCGGTCTAGTTAATTGTTTAATGATTTGATTTCGCAGAGTTGATTTGTCTTTTGATTTTGACGTTCGTTCGCGTGCGAAAAGCTAGATTAGGTTTCCTTGTTGCGTGTCTATTGATTTTTGATTCGCTTCTCATTCTTGTTTAATCATAGTGATCTCTACATTCCTTATTTTACATACATATAGTAACGCTCTCTTTCACGTGTCGTTCAGAGAAAGTACAGTAGTGCTCGCTTAATAGTCGCACACTCAGAACCGTGTCGCGACTATTTTACATGAATTTTGAATTGAAAAATGCGTCTCCTGTAGTCTCAGTTTCAGAGTTTCATTTTGTACAAGTAAAATTTCGAAATATAACAATTATTTCTACGGTAATCGTAAATTCCGCACGAATATTTCTCGCATACGATTCCGCAGACCTCCGAAAACACAACGACATATACTTTTATAACATCGTAAACATTTTAATCATATCTAAACAATTTTTAAAGGAGGCGAGACGTTTTTAACGCTCTACTAAGAATGGAAGTCAGATAAAAATATATTTTCCTTCAAATGATTATAACAAATCGGAAATAACACAACGATAATCATTATTTCTTCTGGTTTCTTTGCCAACTCATGTACCTTTTTGTTTCCTTTCGTCGAAGATGCATAGAATCCAGCAATTGCGTTCGTACATCCATAAACAGCAGTTAAAGTAACAATTCCAATTCGCATGTGGTCAATAAATAGTTTTAAATGTGCTTGTATGCAAAGCTACGAAACAATTATAATTTCGAATACTGTTCGTACATCATCAACAGAGATAACGTAACTAATCTCTAGTAATCATTTCCAAATATTCTTCCGTGTAAAACTGAGAAATTGGAATACTATCTTATGCAAATAGAACCATTTCAATCACTGTTTCCAATACTTAAAAATTTGCCGAACTCTGAGACGATGTTATCAATGAAGAAATAACTGTCTCAAGAATTTCGTATTGCTATTTTTCTCTAAGGGAAATTCCTCGTCGATAGGAAGTACATAGTTCGAAGAAGTGGTGGGGAGAGCCAGCGAGCATCGAGCGAGGTGATACGCGGCCATTAAGCGAGCACTACTGTACTATAGTACGGTTCTATGTCGCGTGGCGTTTTTCATGTTCGATCAAGAAATTCCTTTGTTCTTTGATAAGCATGCTCGGACACAAAACGGTGCGGTATCCAAGACGGGATCGCGATCTCATTGTTCCTTGTGTCCCGATGTTGCCCCGTGAAATCGTGTGCACGATCGTGTGTTTTCCTTCTTCCTTTTTATTTTTTTTATTTCGTTTAAAGCGCAATTCAGTCTGTTATCTCGGAATGAATTCGCCTCGGTCGCATGAAATTGCGAAGAACGATTGGCTCGCAAGGAATGAACACCGGGTTCGGGTCGGTTTGATTGTCAGATTCATTCTAAACGTTCAAGTCGGCCATCATCTTGCGGAAATCGGCGAGGGTATTGTAATCGGGATCCGAATCGATGTCCGCGAAATCTTTGTTCGAATCGCTTTTCACGAAGCTGGGGTTGTATCGGCTTAATGACAATGGGCACGGCAGTAATTCTGGCATCACCGAGTGGTGAGTAATTAGGGCAGTCAGTGTCGTGAACTCCTTTGTGAAGCCCTGCAACAAAAGACCAGAGAAAAAACACTGTAATTAATAGTTGCTCCCAATGTTAATTATGCGTGAGCTCCCTGTCTTAATGGGAACAAGAGCAACGGCGATCCCCGCACAATTCCGACCCCCCCCCCGTAAACAAATGACATGCTGATCGATCGCGCTTTCCGAATTACAAATCGTTCTGGTTCAAGTGCGAAATGATTTCCTGCATATTCTTGGTGATTCGAATTTAATCAACTGCAGTAGAGAATAATATGCGTAATGAATGGGGAGTCCGGATCTTTATGAAAAATAATATAAATGTATATCTACATTTTTCACTAATAATTTTAATGTAGTCATAATAATATGTTAATACTCTTGAAATAATTTTTCACTGATTTAGATTGCACATACTCATTTTCGTTAAATTTACTAATAATTTTCATGTTGTAGAAATAGTGTATTAATACTCTTGAAATATTCGTTTCACTGTTTCAAATTGCATCTACTCATTTTCGTGAGAAATACATGAAATCCGGAGTCCAGTGGTGAATAATATTGTTAACTGTGCATTTTTATTCGAAACGCGCAAATTATGGGCTTGAATCGGATTTCCAGAATGTAAAGGAGTCTTTGGAAACGTTGCCGACCATTAAAATCTGTTCGACCGATTCGCGGATAGCAATTATGTCCTCAGGTTAAACAGCTCGTATTTTTTAACGGATCTCGAGCCGAACGAACGAGTAGTATGAAAAGGGGGAGAGTTTTGCGACTGAATCGCTTTGTACGGGAATGTTAATTAGTACGATGCAACGTCGCGCTCGCTACGGCCGTAGCTTTCCGTTCTGAAACATGATAATGGGAGATACCGTGCGAGCATAACGTTACTACGGTTGTGCATTTTGCTGTTTGGCCGCGTGTATTTAAATGATCGAACTTCCCTTGTAGGATAAATTAAATGGGTCCGCGGACTTTGATAATCTCTGAAACCAGTATAAATGAGTTTCGCTGGATGTACCGTGGGGAAATCAAAACTCTCCCCTCCCCCCTCTCTCTCACTCTCTCCCTCTTTTCGCCCGGAATTGCATTGCTCTAGTAATATGTCGTGAGATTCGAATACGTACGACACATGGTGATATTGACGCCGGGTTGTTTAGCCCGCAAATAATGCATTACTATTCAAATTCCCCATTCATTTCCCATTAATATTTCAGATTACAAAATTTTCGCAGAAAACTTGTAACTCGACAAGCGTGTAATCGATTCCAACGTCCTTGGAATATGTTCTCAAGGTCACCATTCCGAACAACATTCCCCTGTAAACTTTTTCTCGGTCAGTTTCAGTTTACAAGATATTCGTGGAAAAACTTGTAAAATGGAGTCTAAAAATTTCGATAAACACAGTCTTGTTGTTTTTGATAAAGTAATGCAACAATAGTCACTTTCATTTTCCCTAGTGTTAAAATTATTGAGAGAATAAAGGTACATTTTTATTTAAATCCTGTTACTCGCTTTACTTTTCCTATTTTCGTAAGGGGTTGAAAATGTCAAGAGTATCACGCCCGTCTGGTTCACAGCGGAGTCTGGTATTTTTACGAACGTTTTAACCCGCTCCAGCGAAAGTGTTAATTATCGCAGTCTAGGGCAGCCGGTTTACAAGCGTTTAAAGACGTTTTATATGGAAGTCCGAGGCCGGGGGCGAAGACGTTGAAAAGGGGATTTACCTTGATTTTGTAGCCTTTGTTCGTACGCTTTATAAGATAATGGGCTATTCCGCTTGGCTGGAATTCGCGCGGCACTCGAAGCGAAAGGGCATAACATCCGGGTTTACTGGTGCTCTCGCGCACCATGAACGCTCCTTCCGGTTCTTGGCTCAACACTTCCAGTGTTATTTCCCTGAAATCATAAATGACCGCGGCACCGTTAGACTGACAACAAATCACCGACGATAATCGAAACGTTGGTCGACGAAAATTGGTCCACCGTGGGCCCAAAAAATATTTCAATTTAAATCTTAAAAATTAGAAAATATATAAAAGAATAATAATTACATATATAAAAACAATAATACGTGTTCTCTACATTGGAAAGAATTAGTAAGTACCATTTTTATTTCATAATATACGTCCTTTAATGGCAAAATTATTAGTCTGGGGTGTGGTCAGTGAAGGTTAATAGGAATTAAATTGAACACAATAATGACGAACCTTGGTATACCAGCTTGGAACCACGGGGCTTTACGCAACTCGGCTTCCTCGCTGCGATTGTTCAAGCTATCCGTTCTTTCCGGTAAAGGTGGTGGTGTTGGTGTCGATCCGTGAGTACTTCCGTCAGCAGGTACCGAACTGCTCGAGGTACTGATCTGAGATCTTCTTTTTGATTTAAATTCTGTCTCCGTTCCCGAGCTCGGAGAATTGTGTCCTATCCTGTAAATGTTCGACAAAGAATCTCCTCTTTAATTATGCAAACAATTCATTCATTCATTGCGTTACCCCCCTGCCGTAACATTTTCTTTACAGTTACATCGATTCAAATCGTACGGCTACATTTATTTGAATGCTCAAGTATTGATTTCTAGACCGCTACATGCAAAATCAAAATTTTTTGCATCTTCTATATATGTATGGACATCTTCAATCTTTTAAATTTATCAACAATTTTGAATTTCATCTGTTCAATTTCACAAACGAATCATATTTTATATAATCTAGAGAGAAGGGCGCAACATTCGTAATTGTTAGACTTTGTTCGAATCTTCATTGCGAGTCTGACTCGTTAATGTCCATCAAGGGGTTGATAAAAAAATGTTTGACGCAAGGTTAAGGATGATGGGGTGAGCTGTTGTTCTCGATGTTAACTAGATTGAATATTACTTCTTCCCTTAACGATTTAAATAGAGGATTAATAATATATGGACATCTTCAATCTTTTAAATTTATCAACAATTTTGAATTTCATCTAGTCAATTTCACAAACGAATCATATTTTATATCATCTAGAGAGAAGGGCGCAATATTCGTACTTATTAAACTTTGTTCCAATCTTCATTGGGAGTCTGACTCGTTAAAGTCCATCAAGGGGTTGATAGAAAAATGTTTGACGCAAGATTAGGGATGACGGGATTACCTGTTGTTCTCGATGTTGAAATTCTTCGCGGTGATGGACGCATTGATAGTGTTATCGAGGCTCTCGGAAGGGGGTATTTTGTTGTAGTTCGGCCTGGTGCCCTCGGAGTCGATGATAGCCTCGTTTATGTAACCCCCAGAATGCGGCCTGTTCGAGGGGCTCGTCGGCGTGCTACTACCACTGACGAGGGGGCAGCTGTCATCCTCACCGTTCAATCCATGAACGTCACGTCCACCTGTCCAACCCATCGCCAACTGCTTTATCCGAGCCGGCTTGTCCGTTAGCCTCTTGTACGAGTTAAGTTGTGTCGGTGAGTTGCTCTCGTCGCTGCTCGGTGTACTTTGCTGAGAGATACTCTTTGGCTCGTCCTCGTTCGTTATGGACCCGAGAACGTTCGTGAAGTTGTGCGTCGGTCGTAGACCGGGAATCGTGTTCGGCGTCTGCATCCGCGAAAAAGACAAAATTCATTAACGCTAAACCTACCGTGCACTAAAAGTGCATTCAAATGTTACAGCTTACAGAGAGAACTCTGTTCGTTTAGATTTCCTTGGATAAAGAAATTCATCGAATCAGTTTCCATGTAAGTTCGTCAGTCCAATAATTGTAAAATGAAAAGTACAAAACGTGGTAGGTTTAAATTCAAGTTTACAAATTTCTTTGCGGAAGTGTCAGTGACGTAATCTCCATTTTACTTGGCGGGGTATATGGTCTGAACCTTTTGCTAGCCTCCACATTAATTACATCGATTTTCATGACGTGGTTCGTGTTCGTTAAATATTGTTTACAGACCCGCTACACGCGATGTCCAATAGTAACAACATTGTGTTGGTATTTGTTCGAAGTTCGAGTTCCAATAAAATTTCAAACGTAGCACCGTCGGTGCCGCATAGCCATGTCTCTATTTAAACGACGGGGCCGTAGAGCCGTGGCTAGAGACTATTAAGTGTCGTGAAATAACACGGGAACGTTTCTTAAAAACGCCATTCGGTAGAAATACGAGGAATTAGAATTCATGGTTGTACCTTCACGCTGGCGAGTCGCAGCGTGGGCGAGCCGGCGCTGCCGAGCTGTACGTTCATGTCCGCCGTAGACGAACCGCTTCCAGTTCTGGACGTGGGCGACGTTCGACTTTTCAGCCACGAATTCGAGGATGAATTTCTGCAACCACCTCCCACGCCGGCGATCGAACTGTCGCCAGCCACCGATTTGTTCTGCAATCATACGCATGAGATCGTTAAGTTTGCCAGAAATCGTGCCACGTAATCATTAATCTATTACGTACTATGTATAGTATATGTTATCGGTACACGGGTTCGATGCAAAAGTCGAAACAAAGCAATTTTGCAATTTAGTAAATTTTTCTCAACGTTTCGATCCAAGTAGAGATCATCTTCAAGAGAAATTTTGAGTCTGAAAAATACTGAATGTTCTAAAAAGTGTTTCACAAGATCAGTAATGATCATAAAATAATTTTTCACCGTACTTGCTATGTGTGAATTGTCTATATTTAGTATTTAAGTGTGTTACTGACATTCAGTATTTTTCAGACGCAAAATTTCTCTTGAAGATGACCCTTACTTGGATCGAACCTGTGCGCCGATAACATAAACTGATTTCCATTAATTCGTTACAATGACTGAATGAATGTTATGACTCTGCCGCGTGGTGGGGATAAAATCTAAACAGTTACGGTAGAGACCCCTCGCAACAATTACGGAGATAATATTGTAGGCGTACGAGGGGTAATTTGCGTTACTGTAAGGGGGTAGACTCGTCTTTAAGATTACAAGGGTGCGTCAAAAGCGCTAGATAAAAAGTCTCAAGCCCTCAAAAATTGTATTTTTACGTTTACGAAGCGTAATTTTCAATATTAGCTTTATAATAGCAGCTTTATGGTTCCGAATAATGAAAATGTGGGGGCGATCACGGCCTAAATTGATCTTTCATTCTAGAGCTTTTACTGAAGAACCCCATCTTTGCTTTATCGAGAAATAAGAAAATCCTGGAGAAATGAGTCTACTCTCTCAAAGCGAATGTAAAATTGTTCTTCTGTTGAATACTATCAGTATACGTTTGCTAAACTTTGCTGTAGCTGTACACGTAAGTTTGCTCGGCGACCTTGAAATTGCTTCAATGCCACCGAAATCCTCGGTTAACCCTACGGAACATAATTACCAACGGTGTGATTGCGTTGAATGTTTAACAGGTTGACGAGTTGAATCCGTGGATCGTGTTGCGGCCAGAGAGTTTACTCGATATTGTTCCGAGAATAGTTGAGCGGTGTAATATCAAGACTGACTGTGTCCCGTCTAATCCAATTTAAGGTAGGTAATGGACTTGCTGAATATTTAAGCGTCAGCAGTTTCGTACTGTTTTACATTTGTTGTTCCGGACGATTGAAATCAGTGTTCGGACTGTACTTTGATAACGTACGATCGGCCTCGACTGAGGAACAGATAGCAATAAACGTCTCGATGCTTTTAAAGAATGAACAAGACTAGTTTAGCGATGCTATACTCCTCACGTCGAGGTACGAGGATTGGATGGCAGGTTCGACGAGACTTGGAAACCGATAAATAGTTTATCGACGGTGCACTACGATTCCCAGGACGATTGCGTAGGGAGAACTAGCGGGCAGACCGCGACGGACTGACCGTTTACTTGGAAACGCGACGGAGTCGGCAGACTTGGGTCGAATTTATAATTAACGCGGCCTGTAAAATGGGACACCTCTACTGGAGTCGCCCTGCAACGCCCGCCGTTACGCGCCGTTCATTTCCCCCTGGTCATCTATTAAGAAAAATGGATCCCGAGGACACCAGTCTATTTTCATACATTTTTTTACTACAGAAAATACCAAATGCCGGAGTTGCGCAACATGATCTATCTCGATGTCCAGCGAAACCGAGCTTGCAAGGTAAAAGTGACTGGGATATAGAAAATAGATTTTAGATATTGGAAGAATCCGTTTGTAAAAATGAATCCGGGAACGCTGGATTATTTTCATACTTTTTTTTTACTACAGAAAATACACGATGGTGGAGTTGTGCAACGTTATATTCACTTAAATAGAAATACAATCTGGGTATTGGAAGTTTCACGGATCCCGTAGTTGCAGTGTTAAATGATCGAAGTCGGAGGTGGCTTCCTTTCCGCGGAAGGATTTACTGTCGCGACTGATGTCCATTTCCAGGTACAAACTTTTCCGTGTCTCACCGGGCTCTCTGAATTGCGAGAGAATTTCGTTGCTGATAAATGGTCCCGTTAAAATCCGGTGACAGGCAATTATTTGAAACGGTCGACCGTGAAAAATTGCTATCAAACGAAAAACGATCGAGCGAAAGGGCGACTCTGTTGAGCGAACAGTGTCACGCTGCGTTGACGCGATGGTTTAAATAACGTTGATGGCATCGCAATTTAGTAACACAGTTAGTTCTCGTAGCTGGCTTAGACTGACAAAAAAAGTAAAATTGTTCGATTTTACCCTGTCGCGTGTGAGTCCTTAAAAAGTCTCGACCGAGTTTCTCCGGGAAAGATTCATAAAAATGACCCAGTTCGCACGAGATGGAAACGAGCGGACCCCTTTAAAGCCGTGTTTCAGTGACAATGCGAAGGGACAGGATAAATACATACCCACGAGGACCGGGTCTCCTGTTTGTCTTTGCGATAGGGTGGCGATGACTGCGGCGAGATCACATCCTGAAGGATCGGTTGGCGCTGGAGTTGCGCCACGTATGCCATACGAAAAGCATTGCCGACAAGGGTGTTCAACTCCTCGGCCTGCAATCAGATCGGTGAAGAATGACTCAAAATATAAATCACATCGGGAGACCCCTCTAAAATTACACATAGCATAGTATCGCGCGAAAAAAAGAATTAGCTTCTTTAAGAATTCCACTGTCCAACACTAAAAATGTTTTCATATAATTATTGGGTGGATCTTATAGTTTTTAACGCTGATTCCGAATCTGGCCTTAATTTTTTCCCTACACGCACAGTTTCTTAAAAAAACCTATTTTTCAACTTTAAAAAATTCTTGTAATCTTATTATAAAAGATATTGTATTGTTCTTTACATCAGAAGATTCTCTAGACTTTCCCGAATCCAGTGATGTGCAATAGTAATACATTATGATTGTTTAAACATGTTTAAACAATCATTAAAGACAGTATCGCGTGAAAAAAAAAGAAGAATTGGCTTCATTAAGAATTCTTCAAGAAGGAAGCCACATTCCAAAAACTATTGTTTTAATCAGACGATGATTTTCTTAAATATTTTAAATCTCCTCGGGAAATACGTGTTCTTCACTCGATACGACTATATTTCTCGCTGCGATCATGCTCGCAACATTACACGCTTGTGGCGTCGCGTCGAGGAGAAGTATGCTGGAGGAAACGGACACCGAGTGTAATCCATATGCTACGGTTGAAGAGAATGCTAACGGAAGCGAAGTCGATACGGAAAATAGACCAGCAGACTACTCGTCTGCTACGCGAGTATGAGTACAGTGTGAGCTGAAATTATTATTAAGGCTGCGTGGAAAATGAATTTTCTCTGGTGTCATTACCAAAGGATTAATCACATGACCGATCTAACGACGTACCTAATTTCTATGCAGTCTTCGATAAATTGAAGATACGTGTGTTATCATGTATATCGGGGAGTGTATCTCAAGTGCCCTAATAATTTGAGCACCTACTGCACGCTGTACCGGTGACATTTATGAAGGAAATGCGGAGAAAAACGAGAGAGAGGAAGATGGAGAGGAAAAGTGAAGAGAGAGAGAGAGAGTATCGTGTGGAGAGCGTAAAGAGGGAGTAAGAAGGAAGAGGAAGAAAAATAGGGGAGAGAGGCAGCCGCATTCGATACTATCCCAGAGGCTGCGGTCGCCACTCGCCTAAGCCGGATATTCGAAATGGGAACCGAATGTGAGCCAACGCGATGGTGGCGGCGGCTGTGACGTTCTTCATGTTTGCGGCCGAAATGCTCGCCGGTTTGATAGGCGCGTTACAGGCCGCGCCGATTGCTCGCCAGAATTTTATTCGACGGTGTCCGGCGACAGTGAAACAGGTGATCGGCGCAGGAAGGTGCTCCACCAGTGTTCACTTATTCGTGCTTTACGACGGCACGCGATCTCCTTTGCGCGACTGAATGCAGCGTTTTGCGGTGCCCCATTCGTCATGCTTCACATCAGAACTGCGTCTAGGCGTGAGCCACGTGCGTCTACGCCATGAAACAATGTCCCATAGGAATATTCTAGAATGTTCCACGATTGTCAATCGCGGTCTCCCGAACGTATTTTTAGTACGTCGTTGATTATCGAATCAGAAACATTTGTACGTATAAAATTTATAGAATTTTTAGAATAGAATTTTACGATTGTGTCTTGTCAATTGTATCTGTGTTCAAGCAAGTTTGTACCGAGTGACGCAAATCCCTTACAATAGAGTCATTTGACGCGAAAAGTAATGAAAAAAGGTATGAAATAATTTCCATTTAATTTATATGAATACACACCAACTATAAATAAAATTAATTTTGATTTGTATGAATATACACCAACTGTTAATAAAATAAAATATTGAATACAATACAATCTTTTTGGATGCGGTGCAAAATTGAAAATTTTCCAAATGATACATGTTGCCGATGATGATTTCATTGAAATATGGTGGATTTGGAAATCAGAATATGGGAAGAGAAGATACATTAATATGTGAAAGCATGTAGATGCATCCAGTGTCGAAAATTTTCAATTTTGCGCCGTCTCCGAAAAGATTGTATTGTATTTAATATGGTAATTAGTATTTAATATTTTATTTTATTACCAGTTGGTGTGTAAAGGTGCTAAATAAGTAAC
Organism: Lasioglossum zephyrum; assembly: GCA_028455615.1. Lineage (NCBI taxonomy): Eukaryota > Metazoa > Arthropoda > Insecta > Hymenoptera > Halictidae > Lasioglossum > Lasioglossum zephyrum. The sequence goes on from CM052326.1 coordinate 6,184,076, forward strand.
GAATGAACAATTAAAAATTTTATTTTAAGGCAACAAAATTGAAACGTCCATCTAAAAAATGATTACAAAAAATATATATTTATTACTATAATTATCAGAATATAAAAATCAGTTTTTAATGAATTTTTTGGAAATCGATGACTCTGTCCAAGATCGATCGGTATAACTCTGTCAATTTATTGCGTACTCTGCTACGCGACGGATACGTAACGCATCACGTGATAGCGTTGTGGAGGGGGAAGGTAGTTTCTATCATAAATGCATCGGGATATAACTATTACCGCGGAATCTGAAATTCAAAGAGTACCACTCTAGAAGTCTCCGGACATTTGAATTTTCCCATCCGCGACTCAAGTCAATTCTACTTCCGGATCTTAAGCAGGGGCGCAGTTATCTTCCGAACAATTGAAGTAAGAAACGCAGCCAGCGAACTCGTTGTCACAGAAGTCACGTTCACACGGAAGGCAGTTAAGCGATACGGAGACTACAATCGGATTAAATTTAACTGGCCGTTTAAGCCCGCTCGCCTGCCTCTGGATCACTTTCGTCGTGATTCCTACCTTTACGCTGTATTAACTTTCTTATTCATTTCAATTTTCCAACCGATTATTCATCACGGTCAAAACAAAAATGCATATTTCTCGCGAAGCCAACGGTAAATAGGTAATAGCCTTTTTAACGTTTGTGGAACACGCGTAATTTATGCGCACGCATCCCGCGCGGAACATGCCCGCGGAGAAACGTAAACGTCTCGGCGGAACCGCGCTATTTCGAACAACGTTTTGATACTCGTAGAACCGGGTATTGCTAAAACCATAAATGATAGTTAATTTATCGCCGCTTGTGCTCGCGAAGAGGGCAATAAATATCCGTAGCCGGTACAACGAAACTCCTTATTTATGGCAGTCGGGCAGAGAAGAGAAAATTTTTCAACGACTTACGTAATTTTCCGAAGTCAACGGCTCTTACATAATTATTTCTGTGCCCCGTGTCGAACTAAGCTTCGGAGCAACTTTCGATGCTGCAGCCTCCGCTCGGTGAGCTGGCGAGGTTTCGCAGGAAAGTAAAACAAGGAGGATGCTCGCCGTGTTTCGAACTTGATAAAGTCGTAACGAATAAATTCGTTAACGAGATTTCTTCCGAACTAGTTAAAAATTTGCCAATTTCGACAGCGGAGCCGTTGTTGTTCCGCTTTATCAAATCGGAGAACCGACGAGCCACGGTTAACGGTTCAACTTTCTTTTGTTTAAACTTCCCTTTTAATTTCCGGCCAATTTTATTGCACATAACTTTCTTTTTAATCTGGCCAGCTGGAAAAATCCCTCGAAATTAAATAAATTTAAAACAAGCAAGTTCAGACATCTCCCTCCACTCCGGTCACAATTTCACGTGACTAATACTTGTAGGAAGGGGTTAACTTTTTCCCCTGAATTTGGAAACGAAACCACCCGAAATTCCTCCCCTGTGTCCGCCATCACAATCAATCGACCATCGCGTTGTCTTTCGAAGCGAGCGACTCGCACAAAAGCTTCCTCTAAATTGTTCTGCCCGAAAAAAATTCGCGGAACAAAGGCCGGGAATTCAGGCAGTAGAAAGAAATTTGCAAAAATTCGGGGAGACGTTGACACAATGCGTCCCTCCCGTACAGAGTCGATCGACCTAGCGGCGGTTAGGTAAGTCGGGCCTCGTGTAAGGGGATGGTGGTACTCTCATTCCTGTTCGCACAATGCATCGTCTTTTAGGTGGTTTCTCTCTCTATCTCTTTCTCTCTCAGACACGTGCACGTACATCGTGAAACGCACAGTCAACATTCGCGCATTAATACGCACAGAGCCGTGGGCTTTTATGAGCTTTGGAAAAGAGAGCGATAGACTTCTACCCTTCCACCTGTAATCCCAGGCTGTTTTCACCGTGGCCGATGCGTGTTTGCCTCACGGCCTGGCAGGCAACGGCGTCGCCCGCGTTCGCAATCAAACTTGCGTCGACAGTACACTCCTGGACAAAATGATAGCACCCGTGCGCTATCTTTAATTTCTCAAAGACTAGACTTTCTCAATGAAGATGATTGTTCCAACCAAAAGAAGAAACCACTGATAAATATAGTTCCTCTTCTACGACGCTGTTCCCCCACGCTCCCGCCCGGTCACGTGACGCGTCTCTGTTGTTCACGCGTCACAGTGCCACGTGACCAATCCGGTGGAGAGAGGGTAAGCTGTGTTCAGTGATAAATTCTCCGGTAGGTTTCCAGAAATTAAAGATACCTCGCTATCATTTTGTTCAGGAGTGTATCATTCTGAATCACGAACACACACGCACGCGATTTGTGGCTCTCTCGGTTAGCATTCACATGTGGGCCCCCACGTACGCGGCCATGGCGAACGGTCTGCGAACGCGTGTGCGTAACCAGGACCTTTCTAAACGCAGACACCGAGGCACTGGTCTAGCCAAGGGTTGCGACGTGAGTGCTTATTACACATTCAAGGCTTGCATTTGCACTGTGGCCTGCTGGAAAGCTGTACGCCATTTCCCTTCCCTTCCAACCCCACATGGATCTCCTCGCCTACACCGCCCCCGCAACCCTCACGGTCAGTCTTCTTCTTTCTATTCCTTCTCTCCGACTAAGGCCGGCTTTCGTTATACACATACGACATGCCACGGCCATTGCCGACCATCCGACAAAAAGATACTGCCGATGCACGCTCGCCGAGATTCTTTCCCCCGACATTTTCATTTCGTTTCGTTTCGCCGCGCTACCGCCTCCCATCCACCCCCGTCCCCTCGCTCGCTGCCATTTTACGGTGGCCTGACCGTCTGCGGACCGGAATCGGTGCCGATTCCGTTAGGCTAACGATGGCTCTGCAGATATTCATTGTATCTTGAAGAATTTGCAGTGGATCAATTTCTCATCCACTCTGCAGGATACTAATTCCCCAATGGAACAATTTTGTAACAGCAATTTTGGTATAATTTATTTCTTCTTAAATTTCTCATTGATCTCAGCGATTTTTAAGAATTCACCAAGCTCAATTGAAAAATTAGGAAGAAATAAATTACATCAAACTTGGTGTTGCGAAATTGTTACATTGTTACATTACAAAAATTGATTCATTTTAAATTCTTAAAAATCACTAAAATCGGTTGGTTTAAAAGTTTAAGCGGAAATAAATTATACAAGTATTTTGGTACTCGAGGTAGTTTCCCAGGCTACATCTGGGAAATGGTGTTCTACAGAGTGGTGGAAAATCTCTGGCATAGTGCACGACTGTGGATATACAGTGGAACTATAGATCGTCAGCAGACACACTGTATTCTGCTGGACCTGTAGTGACATTTAAAGAATGTCTCGCGTATTTTGCATTCACCCAAGAGATGCTTCACGTACCAGCCGTGACTCTCGTCACGAGTGGTTAACTACATTGTCACCGTATAGATACCGCCGCGCTTTAGCTTTTTTGCGGTAATACCGGCAGCTTGTTTCCCATGGGGAAAAACTCCCGGCAAGATATTATGAAACGCTTCTGGCGATCCTCTGTCCTATGTATTACGTATGCATATGTAAATACCGCGTGAGTTATGTACATTGTGTCCTCGAAATATTCGCGTCCACGGTCGAGCTTTTTGTTGTGCAAAAAATGAATGGTCAGGCCAGGCTGCGTCCCTCGCAATATCGTTCCACGACACGTGGCGTCGCGGCGCGATTGAAATTACGCTTCTCGATGCAACAATCAGGTTTTTAAACGCTGATTCTCAACGATAATCTCGCCAGAAAATCTGTGCGACTCTCTTTCTGGACCCATTCGCATTTTCAATTGTTTTAACCATCCATTTTGATTCTTTCATATTCTTCAGAATTAATTTATTCCGGTGTTAACATATAATTATGTCCTGATCTTTGAGACTTTTTTTCAACTTATTCACAATTTCAATTTTGTGATACCACAATTATGTACCCATGAATGAATTCTTAGAAAGTTGAATTTTGTCCCCCTTCGCATTTTTTCTCCGAGAAACTCATTGCACCGAACCGTATCGGATCGGCCGGATCTTAGATCGATCGGCCTATTACCATAGATCCATCGAGCTTAAAACAAAGATCATGACGTCGTCTGAGACAGAGCAATGGAGGACCGTTTCACCTTCAATGAAGGCCCGATTGTGAAACCGGCTCGTACATCTCGAGGAAAGTAACCGTCGAAGAGAAGGCACTGTCGTGGGAAAACTATAGATCGCGAGCCACCAGCGTGGGAATGATCCTGGGTTAATTTATCCTGCAGGATCCTTCAGAATTGAATCCGAGAGCTGGTCAGTTCGCGTGGTCGGTGCTTTTTCGAAAGGTCAGTCGTTTGAATTAGCTCAGGAGTCGAGTAGAAGAAAACGAGATTGTTGACGCGAAAGATCAATGTTGAAAGGCTACGGTTACGTCACTGTGAAAAATGTATCCTGGTCGTAGGCGGCGTTGGGCACAAAGGAAAATACGAACCCGGGGATTCCCGCCCCATAGACTCCCATAGAGAGCCAGGGTTCTCTCCGTTGCTCCGAATTTGGCCGCGATGAAATCATCGGTTCTTCTTATTTCGCTCCTCCCAATCGTGGACGTTGACTTCGAACCTAACCCTCTTCACTGTCCTCAGATCCGGGTTTCTTTCGAGTAATCGTCGGTTAACGCCGCCGAGGCTGTCGAATTTTTTGTCGAGCCCCACGAATCTGCGGGTAGCTACTTCTCCGCCTTTTTTCCCGAAAGAGACCCGATAGACGCTGTGTGAACGAAGAATTACCGGCGAGTATTATTACGAACCCTGGGAATTTAGGGGAGTCCATTTTTCTGGGACGCTTTTGGGTCGGACGCCGTTCGGGCGACGACACGACCCTTTATTGCATTCGAAATGGGAATTCTCAGTAGGTGGTTCGGTATGTAAAATTGAAGTTGTTCTTCATGGTTTTTCCTACCTCTATCAACCCTTTGCAGTCGGAGATATTTTTCTTCATTTTCTGGATATGAAATTGATACCACCTTTCCAGAGGAAAACGATCAGACTATTAAAGTATTAGATGTCTCTGGTGTTTCAATAATTATAAACGGCTGAAACAATTGTTATTTTCGACGAAGACTTTATAAAATCTCAAAGAATTCTCTAAAACCTCATTTACTGGGTTTGTAGGATACTCGACATGAAAGGAACAATTTATACGTGGTATTCTGTAACTAATGGCCTCAAGGAACCGCCCCCTTGTGTTTCTAGGAATTGCTGCCATTAGAACCAGATGGGTCAATGTGACCCATTTTGGGTTCCCTGTTGTACAACTATTGAAGCACTAATAATTACCCATTATTACACTGTGAAGATCATCGATCAATGGACAGCGGATTTTATACATTTATAACAAAAATGAGTAATTAAAAACAGTAAAACATTAGAAGGATTTAAAAATACAGCTGTATTATTTTCATTAACAAAGAAAATAAATTTCCACGTCAGTTTAGTTTGTTGTAATTTAGATAGAAAAAAGAAATGAGAGTCACGATCAATTTATTTCTCTCCTCTGCAATTTCAATGAACGAACAATTTTCTATTCGCAATTTCCTTCGACGTTTCTCCTGTTTTATAATTTCCACATTTTTATCCCCCACTCATTACGGCTTCCCTGATTCAGTATAATTCCAAAGTTCAAATACTGGAACCCTCTTTGCAGCACAGGCTAACAGGATGATTTCGCATGAAAGCGGGAATAATGAGGGAAACGATAGCAGGGTTTAAATTCGATTTTCCCCGGTTGCGGATAGGGGTCGTGGCGGAAAAATCGGTGCCGGTGGTTAAGTGCACGTATAATCGTGGAATTGCGGCAAATTGATACGCAATTTCGAGTGTAACGTGGACGTCTCGAGCGTAAAGACGGGGGAAACGAGGATCGAAGTGGACCGAGAGGACGGTGGGCTGCCACGGCTTTGCTCCGGCGTGACGGGCCACATTCCACGGATTCCACGCGGTCACGGCCATATCTCCCATTCCTCTAGATTTCACGTCCCACCAGCAGCCCTACCATCGGTTTCATCGCCACCACCGACACCATCCTCTTCACCAGCGCCACCACTACCTTCCGCCGTACCTTTCTAGCCTACTCCTCTCATCCGTGTCACCCACGTACATCCTCCACGTGGATACTGTTCCTTCTGCAATTCTCCTTCCGAAATTGTACCCTGGCCATTTTTTATTATTATACACAAATTGTGTTTATCGTTCACGGGGATATTTCTCCATCCTACCTTTTGTATTCTCCACGTGCACCAGGAATTCATTTGCAATCTTCCTCTCCCTTCAATTACGATTGAAAATATTTTAACAATTTATTTTAATTAACAATTTATAATAATTGTGCCGTGCCGGAAGACAGCATAGAAATTATCTTTTACATTACAGTCTTAAATGAAAGTATCAGATGACGTTATTAAGGGTGATTTTTTAGTTAACAATGAAAATTGTTGTCACTGTTGAATGTTTCATTAAAAAGTGTTTAGTTATTTCAATAATTGTGCCGTGCCGGAAGACAGCATAGAAATTATCTTTTACATTACAGTCTTAAATGAAAGTATCAGATGACGTTATTAAGGGTGGTTTTTTAGTTAACAATGAAAATTGTTGTCACTGTTGAATGTTTCATTAAAAAGCGTTTAGTTATTTCAATAATTATGCCGTGCCGGAAGACAGCATAGAAATTTTCTTTTACATTACAGTCTTCAATGAAAGTATCAGATGACGTTATTAGGGGTGACTTGTTAGTTAACAATGAAAATTGTTGTTACTGTTGAATGTTTCATTAAAAAGTGTTTAGCCACGAAAATGTGTTAATAAATTTTCAAGATATCGATACATACTTTTAGCTCATTCGTTACTGTCCAGTAGCGGTTGCAACTATTGCATGCACCAGTGTAAGATCACATTTATCTAATCGCTATAAATATTTTTTCCATATTCAGCACTCGGAGACTGATAATTTTCGACCTGCTTTCTCTTTATCAGATATTATACTTTGATATTACACCGTTAAACTATTTCCACGTTCAGAATCGATGTCAATGCCTTACCCGAATTTTCCACAACGATCGCAGACGCGAATTAAAGAATAATCACGCTATAATATTCGCGCATCGATATCGCTCGCTTCACCAGAAATTCCTGCGGCATTTTCCGTGCACTCAGCACACGGCGAATCAACGAGATATTCCCGGGAGGCGATGCGCGATAAAAATTAAGCGATCGAGCCGGATAATTCGCGTTAGGCGAACGAAGAATAATTGGCGAGTTCGCAAGAAAGAAGGCAAACGGAATCGGTCGGCAGTTTTCGGTTAGGGTGGATGCGCGAAATACTGGGAAATTGTTTGACCATCGGCTCGGCGGGCCGCTTTGCCCGTCGTAACGTAAAACCAAGGGAAAATTAGAAGATACATACATACGTATATGGGCATCGAATCGTTAGGTGGGCACGGTTTCACAGAGAAGTGTGGATAGAGCGCAGTTCTCGCTGAAGCCTCTGGCTCTTTGATCAGCAATTAACACCACGAGGCAGCACTGAGCTCGATCTTCCGTATGCTCATTGGATGAACCCCCTCGAGAGATACCTCAGCCCACCGATTTTCCTCTAACTCCCCATCCCTTCATAAATCGAATGGTTCACCTGTTTCATCATCCTTCGATGCACCTCACGGCTTTGCCGGATATTTCTCTGTGTATACGTACAGCGCACACACGGCCGGTTGCACACGCCAGCACAGTCCGGTCACGCTTCTGATTGATCATGTTTCCGAATGCATTGGCCAAGTGCAGTCCCGCACAGTCGGCAGCGAAGGCTTTCCGGGAAATTACTGACCAAGGTTCAAATTGCGATCGAGCCCGGTTTATTTCGTGGATCTTGCGCCCGACTGTCCGTGATATGAAAGCGCACGTTCGCATTTTTCCTTAGATCACGTAGACACGTGCACACACTCTTCTACTAGGAGGAGAAAATTCTGCGTATTTTAAAGAACACATTTCAATCGATTTATTTTAATTTTCGTATTTGTAATAACCTGGTTACATCTCTCAGATAACCTGTCAATTCCTGGGTTTCGTTCACGAGCAAAATCACCTGCTTATTTAAAATAAGACAGAATTTCTACTTTCAAACCTAATACATACATTCATAAAATACTACGGTAATATTTACGAGTAACAATAACCACGTGAAAAAGGAAACAACGAAGAGAAAGCAACGTTGCCCGGGGGGAAAATCCTCCAGCTAATTCGGAAGCATTGTAACGTGGAATGTAAGCGCAAAAACGCAAATGGAGGAGACCGAGATAAGTTAATTCAGGGGCGGGCTGATACAGAGAAATTTTTTCGACGGCGGAGATGCACGGGTCCAATCAGAGCGAGGTATAAGAGGATGTTTACTCAAGCTGCTAATATAACAGAGTGCTCGCATGCCGTCGTCGACATTAGCAGACATTATTGAGCTGTTTATTTCATTCAACCCCTCCAGAAAAAGAAATTAAATTGCCTGGCCAACCGAATCTGAGTTACAAGTATTACTCTGTGTTTAACGAGCACGCCGAAGATTTTTCTGCAAGATAAAAGAGTCTTAGTTTTTTTCTTCATACGCTACTCTAAAATATACTCTGCTACTCTTTTAACCTTGATCCATCCCTCGTTTCAATTCGACACAGTTTTCTCGAGATAAGGTAAACTCTGTTATTTTTTTAATGCGAAATAAATAACCAAGACACTTTCGATGTAAATGTTAACTCATCAATTTGAATAAAGAATCATTGAAAATAGCTTGTGTACCTTGTTATTTTACATTCCTTTACGAGGAACAAATTCAGTTCATTAAATCAGGGACGGATGAGGGTTAATACCCCAAATATTTTTTATATTTTTATCCTTTGCCAGATTAAGACTCGTGGCCCCTCTCTACCCTCCCTTTCTATACTGATAGAGAGAAAGAGAAAGAGAGAGGGTAGGTTTTACGAGAAGTCAGAGTTTTATCGTGATGGATTATTTTAGTTGTAATCCTGTGGCAAAGCCGCGGTTGAATGCGGCCGATACACGGGTGTACGGTATCGTCTCTCGCCGATTGCAGATTCTTTTCAGAAAATCCCGTCTGGGTCGAAGTGCTGGCGCATCCAATCGAGATCCAATGTGCAAGATGGCGTTCCCTTATGTAACATACGATTACGTGTATATATAGAAACCCGGCGAACGTGTCTTTTTCGAGCTCGTTCTTCTCCCTTTTTTCCGTTGCTCTTCGTCCCGTTCGTTTTCCACGGAGAGAGAGAGAGGCCGGTGATACGGGCATTAGAGATGTCTGTTAGATTAGATCAGAGAGGAAGGAGGAGAGATGCTTAGGTCACGGAGAACCGTTCCGAGGGAACTTCTCTCTTCACGGGACATTGTCGCGCGAGTTAACACCGATGTTTTAATGGGTTCCAGTGTTATTCCAGGACCAGTGGCTTCCGTGCACTCGTTCCACGGTACAGGCACGTTCGCCGACGGTTGTTATTATTCACGTTTTCGTTCGACGACTTTCAAAATTCCCCGAGTAACGCGCCAGAAGACAGGTAGCTCGCTAATTAGCGAATGTTGATTCAAGACGCGTGAGATCGGAAAGATTCCGTTCAAAACGTTGTCTAAATATTTGTTCTGCCTCGATCCTGACTCCGCGCCGCATCCGGATCACATGACGCGCGTTTGTCACGCGCACGGCCACACCCCCTAAGTCTTTTGACGGCTGGATAGCATAACGCCAACATTAATCGTTGGCAAATGCATCGGTCCTCGTTAATCTTTCCGTGAAAGTTGCTCTCGTTTATCCGCCAAAATGGCGTCGATCCCTTAGTAGGGGTAGCAATCATATAAAGGTTATCGACATTTTTTAAATGTAATTCTTATGTACTAGAATATGTATATAAAATTTAAGTGCACTTTTAAACAAATGTTTATATTACCCCTTCAACTCGAGCTAGGGGATACGCCATCTTGTGGCTTCTCAGAAGAAGTACATCTTTGTATCCCGCTGAATATATTTATTTGTTTGTGTCTCTCCAGTAGAAAAGCATGAAATTAATTAGTCAAACCCTTATTTTTTTAACTGCATCGAATCAGTAACCGAACACAGGATTAATCACTTAGGATAGTCGATGTCCGGATAGGAGAAAAAGGCGAGTGAAACGAACCGTAATATATTATTGTCGGTTTGCTATTGTAATTCTGTTACACGCGTTAACGATGACTGTACAAAAATTCCAATGCCTTTTGTGGGGGGATGAGCCTGTGTGCGTGAGCGCGTCTATGCAGCGTTCTGCGCGACTGAACGCGTTAAGTGTTGTCTTTTGTCGTTTTGATTGGCAACGGGGGATGTCGATTGCGAAACCTGCAGCGGTATGTTTCGGGTAAATCAAATTCTGTTTGGAACGCGTATTTCAATGTTTGTATATATTTTTAACACAATACTCTCTTCTTTTATCATAAACTGTTTTAATTTTATTCATATTTTCGTTGCCGGTATCACCGGAGAATATTTTTCGCTCACGTGAAAAACTCACCTCGCCAATTTCTATTTTTTTTTCTTTCGCATAGGAATAAAATGCAGAAGGATACAGGCGAAGATAAAATAACGAGACACTACAGCAGCGCGGGGACAATAAAAATATTTTCTTCGTCCGTACGGTAAGGATATTTTCATGGTTATTGTGGTTACAACTCGTCCAGGTTTTTTAACCGGGTTTTGTAAAATTGTGTTGTTTTTTTGCCTCCTCCCAGCCCCGGCCCCCCGCGAGGAACGCGGAAAGCTCGAGGGGCTTATACGTTGGAAACACGTATTCGCGAGACAATGGGCCTGCTACCTTGGCCCTTTTTAATGGCCCCGGGCGATACGGGCAACTCAGGAACAATGGTCCGCCGTCGAAACACAAACTACAGTTTCATTAGTACTCATAACTGATGAAATTAAGACCCCCTTTCCTGTCGTCGTCCTGCCTTTCCGTGCCGCCGTTTCGCGTGTCACGAGTTAATTAAATCTGACCAAAAACATTCCACGGAACTCGGAATTTTCTGCCGCGGCGCCTTCTGTGCTGCCGCGCGAATATCCGCTGACTACTTTGACAGCGAGAATGCTCGCCAGTTTTTAACTAATGCTTTATAAATCCATTTCTAAATTTATTCAACGCTGCGCCGTTTTCCAAATACATTTATTAATTACTTATGGTTTACTGAACAATAAACATATTGTAATGCTGTATAATTAATTCCTTATTTTTCGTGCTGGAGGCTTTAGAAAAACATTTATTGATTACTTAAAAAATTCGAGGATAAATATTAATAGACTGCTGCTGTCTTCATAAAACAACTAGGACAATAAATATATTTTTATACCGAGAAGTAGGTCTGTCATTCATGGTTGGGATTTAGACTGATTAGAGCAATTAACATCCGCGATAAGTCAGAGCGACTTGTCTCGGGTACATTGAAACGCATGCTGTGCAATTTTTTCCGTTGTTCCGTTCTCGAAGAAATAATAAAATACTAGTCCAAGTGGAACGAGCTTGCAACAAGGCAATGAAAAGAGTTGGACGCTTATGCAACGCGGTCGAATGAAATGGTAGCAGGTTGTCGATCCGTACGGATTTCCCATCGATAAATTACTGCAGGCATTAACTGGCAATAACCCGGCTATCTATATACACCGTGCTCACTATTAATTCCCGATCCGATAATAGCGAAGACCGATAATCTTGAAAGACAAATGCCAGCGTCTGTCGATCGAAGGGGAGCTAAATTACGACGAGTATTGCTAAACTGATAGATAGCGGTGTCACGTGCACACATCTCGCTGGCAGAAGAGTATGCAACTCTTTCGTTAGCGATGGAAATTGTCCGTGAAGGTGAATGGAAGTAAATCTAGGAGTAATCCAAAATTTACGAACATACACTGAGAAATCAGTAGCAATTTAAAGCGAAGTACTAGGCTCAGTTTTTTAATATCAATTATTTTGGGGTTGTGTGAAGTATATCTGCATATCATGTAAAATCGTTTTGCCCAAAGAAGAACATAATTAAAAAACTTCAGTTCTTTTATATATATTATTTTAAGGTTGTGTGAAGTATATCTGCATACCATATAGAAACGTCCTGTCCAAAGAAGGGTACTATTAACAAAAATTGAATTCTTTTATATGAATTATTATGGGGTTGTAAATTATATCTACATATCATGTGAAATCGTCTTGCCCAAAGGAGGATACAATTAACAAACTCGAATTCTTTTACATACATTATTTTGGGATAGTGCGTAGCATATCTGCATACCATGTAAAAACATCCTGCCTAAAGAAGGGAACAATTGAAAAACTTGAATTCTTCTATATTAATTATTATGGGGATGTAAATTATATCTGCATGTCATATAAAATCGTCCCGTCCAAAGAAGGATACAATGAACAAATTTTAATTCTTTTGTATACATTAGTTTGGGGTTGTGTTGAAGGACACAAATAACAAACTGTTTGCCAAGACTAACACTATTAGTTAATATAGACAAGCGTAGAGCGCCATCGTCGTTTTGTCCGGAGTTGTTTACAGGTTTACGAGAGCCCTGTAAAATCCCTGCGTTAGCTCCTTGCTTGCGCGGGTATAATTGGGGACTTCCTGTGTGCCAATAATATCGCGTCACAGTAGGAGAAGGAAAAGGTACAAATCGTATCGCGGTAGACAGCGCGTGATGCGAGAGTGAGGGAGACCGGCAAAGAGAGCGAAAAAGAGCGAAAAAGTAGAAGCAGAGAAGTAGTGTGTGTGTGTGGCCGTGAATGTCAGTATGAATAATTGTTATTACCCAGAGTGGAGAGAAACCGCGAGACAAAACCGGAAGTACACTTGAGTAAAGTGGATAAGCGTAATGGTGCGTTGTGCACACAGAGGGCACATGCGCTAGTGTTATCAAAGGGGGTGCGTACACACAACGTATAAATTCCTGGGGCGGGGGGATAGTGCTGGAAAATAGCGGAAAAAAAAACTGAAGAAGAATATTGTGCATGGGTCGTCGCATCAGTTTGTGGTCAGCGGACGTACCTCGCGAAATGTATTACACTTATTTATTTCAGCCTGCGAACACATGCGCGCAGCGTACTCGAAACCGCAGGAGTCATATGCGACAGTGAAGTTAATGTTTACTAGGCGGTCGCGAAAATAATTGCGGCTTTCGAGCCTTCGCATCGAGATTATTTTTAACTTGGAAAACAGTTGGTCGTTCGGAAGATAAATTCATTTAAAATGTTATTCCAGTTATCGATCGTAAGATTGTTAAAAACAAAAGATGTATTGATCAAGATCGATCAAGAACCATTGCGCCGAGAACATGAAAACATCTTTTGTTTTTTAAATTCATTTTCTCAAGAGAAAATAAAAGTCTTTTTATACAATATCCTTTATGCAATTATGGCTTTCGAAAATTGACAAAAAGAAATGCTAGTACTGCGGAAAATAAGATTCCATTTGATTCGAGTTTCTGAAAATTCGTCTACGAAAATTGCAAATTTACAGAACGGTCTGATAGAATGAAATTTCCACTCGCAATATCGTCCGAATGAATTTTCCACGAATCTCCGGAGCGACTTGATTCGGTATTAATTGGATGTAGGCCACGTGAAAGTTGTGTAACAGAAGCGTCGAGCGGAGGGATTATTTTCCTCGGTCGCGGCAACCTGTAAGACAATACTGGAAAGTGTTCGCCACTCGGAAGAAGCAAAGTGGATAAACGTACCGGCGGGGTGCCGCGCGATGTGCACACAGAGGGTCGTGTGCATGCTGCATTTAAACATACGGAGCTCCGTCGTGGAAATCCCGAGTGGACGGAAGAAGATCGCCGTTCTCAAGATTTTGAAAAGTTCAAACCCTTCTCGTGTTTCGAAAGTCACCGGACCGCATAATGATACACCTGCGCCGTAACATTAGACAAACACTTCGCCCTAGACGTCAACAACGTAAAAAGTGCAACCTGGATACTGTAGGTCAGGCAACATCCCCTCTGTCCCTTCACGATCCCTACTACCGAGGGTGTACCGGTTCCTCTACTAACAATTACGTATTTAAGGCTGTTAAATACGAAGCTTTAGTAGTCAATTATTTGAAAATAATTAATAGAACGTAATACAATTTGATACAATTACAGTGAGTGTAAAAAGCGATTGGACCCTCGTTCCTTTAAATCTTCGAGAAAGTAACATCCCCATTTGGTATTGCCCGTGGGCAGCCGGTTGCCAATTAAATTCTCATGGATTCCTCGTGGTTGACAAGGAGCTTCCTTCGCCGTGGAAAATACCACAAAAAGGTGCTTTCAAAGTGCCATAACAAAACGGGAGCGGAGCCGGGTCTCGCGGGGGAGAGAATGTGCGAGCGAGTTCGAGTGGCACGACGAATCCACGACGGAGCCATTACTACGTTCTTTGCCGGGGAAGTAATGTGTTATTGAGAAGCTACCAGGTGTAACTTATGCCTCGACCAAGCCTCGAGAGTTCATATTGTACCTGGAGTTCCTATGAAGTGCTCCGACAATAATGGCCCACCCTTTGTGCACGATGCTCTATTGATGTCGAGAGGAATTCCGTAACGTCTGCGACCTGGAAGCACAGCCCCTCTCTCTCTCCTATTCATTCTATCAACGTTCTCTCTGCTCCCTATCTTTCTTCAGCTCTCCAGAAGTCCCCTCTACCACGTTCACCTGGAGTATCTGGCTTTTTTCTTAACCAGAAATATATCTACGTTTCGACTGCGCGGCCCACATCGGAGGATGAGAACGAGTATCGTATGTGGGTTGGCTGGCTGGCATTGTGGGGACACAAGAGGCAAGTTAGTCCCACCTGGATCCCCCCGATGGAGTCGCTAGGCTGAAGAAGAAGGGCGGAGGAGACCCGATCGAATTTTGGACTCCATTATCTAAGGGCTCGTTAAAAGACTTCGAGGTTTTGTCCGCGGACACGCTGGGGTGAGATCAGCCTCGCGTTCCTCTATTGTCGACAGAGGCGAGGGTGACCAGAATGTCGTTACAATGGGATCCCAGGGGCTGGCGGGCTCACTCTCCGTTCACTCTCTCTCTCTGTGTTCGATGAGTACGGAAAGTCTCCGGGCCTTCGTGAAAATAAGTCTTGAGAACGTCATTGAGGCCGACTCCTGCGGCAAAACATCGGAAGACGTCGGCAAGATTTACTCAAGTGCGACTCTAGCCACCTTGAGGGCCCGGGCTATTCTCTCGGCCGACGTCCTCTGCACCCTGCGTGATATTCTTATTGGGAGACGGGGTTTTAGGCACCCTTGGCGCCGGTGCATGCTTAAAATTTGACGGAGAGCAATCTTTAGCCAAATTCAGTTTTATTTATTTTTCTGTGAATTGTTTAGCGACCAGGAAATATTTAATTCACTCGAACACGAATTATTTTAGTGTATAGAAATTCATTGAATTCATTAATGCATAAATGTTGATTACAAACGAATCTAATTTTATTTCATCCAAGAAGAAAGGCGTAACATTCAGATCTCAAGTCTCAAACTAGGAAAGTAAGATCAGTGTTACATAAAAAGGGCTAAACAAAGTTAAATAATGAACAGAAAATTAAAATAGAAATAAAGAAGAGATTGCTCGCTATCCAGCCAGTGCCGGAAATCCCGGTTATAGTTGCGGGCGAGATCGGCTCGGTTTTAACAGCTTTACAGAGAGATGCGAGAGCATTAAATCCCGGGAATTTTCAATTTCATTCAGTCCGCCGGAAAATTTATAGCAGTCCGGCGTAAAGTTGAAGGCGCTGGAACGCATGGTGATCCGCGGGTATTAGATTACGAAAGGAGGCGAGGGTGAAACGTTCGGAGCGGCGTCGATGTGTGTTAATGTACGGTCAACATGTCAGAATATTCTGCAATGCTCGTCCCACACGAGCGTATTGTGCGCGCCAGGAGAAAACCGAGAGTATTAGCCGCGGTTCTTTGTGCTGGTTTATCGATTACACGTTCGCGCCGGCCGCCGCGCGGATCGGAATAAGAGTACTATGCCGGAGAGTTTCATTCGCTATCACCCTCGCTTAATCTCAGGGTGAATTGGTAATCGGTAATCCGACTTGTGTGGACCTACTAACATTTCGTCGGCTCGCGCGGTCGTTGCGTAATTGCTTAGTTGTTAGTTAGATGCGATCAGAATTGCTGGAATTATCCCCGACACGCGAGCAATTGTAGAAAATTCCTTTGTGAGCCGTGCGATCGCCTCGATTTCCGACCAGCCGAACATGGAAATTATTGCAATCGAATTAGCGCGAACCCCCCTTGTTTTCGAGAAGAAATTCCTCGTTACCGCAGACACGCGTTCGATGGATAAAACCGCCAGCAGGGGCCTTCGGCATTCCTTGCTTTGCCGACCAAATTCAATGCTGTAATTCCATATTTTTTAGGAAAAATTCTACGACCGAAGTCTACTTTTATTAATGCCTATTAAATGCTGCCTAGTTAATTCGAAGGAGAAAGAAATGTTTGTTTTCCATGAAAACTTCACGTTGCGTTTCTGAGAAGCATTGCCAAGCCAGCCAGCTAATTTCGAGCAGAACGTCTCTGAAAAACAACGCGAGCTGAATGTTTGTTGCCGTCGGTTTAGTTGAAAAATCGAGAAGTAAACGTTGAGTGTACGGAAGCGTGTTCTCGAAATAATCCGGACGCGACCACTTGTTCCGCTTCTTCCGCGGCGGCGTCCACGTAAAAATGAGATTTTTTTCCCGAGGAACACGGTTTTTTTCGGAGGAGGAGGGGGATGGTGCTTAAGGTATGGCCCAGTCATTTCGTTACTTCTGTTAAGGTCGCGGTTCAAGTGGCTGCAATTAACGTACTCTGTTTCCTCAGCTAACCTTTTAATCTCTCCGCCGTCGCTGCGGTTTATCTAAATTGTGTGCTGGTTGCTAGAGTGGGAAAACGGTGCGCGCGACGTGTCACGGGGAGTAACTGGAGCGAATGCATCGCGATAAATGTGTCTGGCCCGAGCATAACTTTAAAGGGCCGACGTTAAAAAAGGATTGAAGACGATTTACGTGGAAAGCTACGATAAGTGCCTCAACATTACTCCCTATTTCATTTTCTTCCCCGCTCCCCATTTTCCATCTCGCTTTGTCGCAGCCGCACGAAAACAGGGATCAGACTGCACACGCCAGTCTCGCCGCAGTAACAGCTTTTTATTGTGGCTAAATCTTTGAGCCTTTGTGGCGAGTGTCCCCCCTAACCGCTGCCGGTGCAACCAGTGTCGCCAGATCAAGATCTGTGTTCCCACTCCCCACCTTCCCCTTCTACGCTGCAACCCCACCGCGACTCAACTCTGTCACGTGTGCTTCCTCCCCTCCATCTCCACCAATTGCAAATTATAGGGGCTCTCGATAGAAACTTCTTTCTCCAATAATTTTTTGAAGTTATCTTCCCACGAGTCCAATAAAAGAGAAAATTTATTCAGAAGCTAATAATTGAAATACTCCCGTAAGATTTTTTCCATTTCGTTAGGTGGTGTGTTCTCTAATTTTTAATGTAATTTATTGTTAATACCGTAGTTTTGAAATTGCGAAGTACGTTTTCGAAATTCCACCTAACCTAACCCCCTCCATCTCCATCAATTGTAAATTATATATAGGGACTCGATAGAAATCTCCTTCTTTCTCTAATAATTTTTTGGAGTTATCTTCCCACGAGTCCAATAAAAGGAAAAATTTATCCAGAATCTAATAATCAAATTTTTTCCATTTCGTTAGATGGTGAGTTCTATAATTTTGAATGCAATTTTACGTTCATACCGAAGTTTTAAAATTGCGAAGCGTACAAGACGACGAAAAAGGATTTTCAAGTAAACCAGGGTGGTCAGATTAGTACGTTTTCGAAATTCCAGCGAACGTCTTGAATCTTGGTGACTGAAGTGCGGGAGTATGTTAGAGGCATGGAGGACCCCGGTGAAATATCAGTATTATGCAGGCACTCTATCGGTAAAGGAGCAAGAGGCAGCAAGCATGAGGCATCTGATGCCACGAACAGCCATAAGTACGGACCTGAGGAATGTGCCCGTCCGATCCCACGGCTTATCCCCTCCCCTCTCTTTCTCTTTCCTCTCGCACTTTCTCTTTCTCTCTCTTTCTCTCTTCCGCAGCTCTCTTCCCTCGTGTACGGTAATATCGCTAAGGTTAGGCTGTTCGAAGGCTTCTGTATGCATTCGAATGATCGCCGATTCGCCTTGATACGCTGATCCGACATTCTACTTGCACCTAAATCGACCTTTGCTATTTTTAAATATCATTTATCGAGCCGGTCGTTGTCAAACATGACGGGACACACCGATCGAACGTCGGACTCGCTTCTGCAACGCTCGAACAGTGAACCGAAGTCACATGGTACCTCTTTGAAACGTTTACCACTGCCAATTAAACGTTTCATTATAATTTTCAACTCTAAAATATTTCTGCCATTTGAAATATCATAGAAATATTTTACACAACATTATTTTACAAATCGTCTGAAACAGCAATCCCAAGAGAAATGTTTAAAACACGTTATTGCGAGAGACCTGTTGCTTCACTTTGATTAAAATTGCAGCACCTATTGAAAAGTTCCCTAAGAAATCTTCACGCAGCTACAAGTCGTACATTTGAAAAATAATCTGACAAAGAATGGCCCATTCAACTCCGACATTTACCATGGAATTTGAAGCTGTAGCAATAATTAGTTAACACGGTCGTTGCGCAAGACAAACGTCTCCTCCTTACATTAAAGTGCACAGAAACGATTCAAACTGTCGTCGATTGGTTATCGGAAATGATCAAGTGCTCAGCAGGCTAACATTACTGCTTAGCTTTCGGTAGTATTTTGTTAGATAGCCAGCGGTTTCTCGGTATGACAGCGAGACCGCCTTCCCCTTACGAATTCCTTCTACACTTTAGATATTTGTTCGACTTCCTTGAAACCTTAAAAATTCCTTTTTCCCCGGGCACCTGTGGGACCCGCGCTGCGAGGCATTCGGGCCCAAAAATGCGGTAAAAATTTCGATTTGTCCAATGTATTTCGACGATGAAAAATTTTCTCGCAGTAAACGTATTATATAAATTTAAATTCTCGATATATTGCAATTATTAAAGTTAAATAAATCGTTTGGAATTAATGACATTTTAAACGATGAAAACTGATTTTATATTTTCTCCATACTGCAAGCCTTTAAATCGATTACGTTCGACTTGTTCCCGTGCACAAACAGCAAAAACGACGCTGTGGACCACCGTGCGACTACATACGTTCGTCTCCATTGCTCTTTACATTTTCTCGTATCCGTTTTCCGTCGGCCATGTTCGGCCTAACCAGTTCGTTTAGGACTTACTAGGATAGCAGACCTATTTAACACGTCGACCGGTCGAGCAGGTACAAAATAGCATGAGAAGTGACAGGTTGTTGTTACCGTGGAGCGCCGGGCTCCTTTGCTGAGCATGTGAAAATCGTTTCAGCTCGATTCGTCCCATTAATGCTCGCTTCGATTCGCAAACTTCGGGATCTGGAAGTCGGACTCTCGCGTTACAGGCTACCGTTTCTCTTTCAGGAATCGACACGACCACAACTCGACAAACTAATTCGAATAGGTTCGTCACTTCGGAAAGAAAATTTCGAATTCAATCAATTCATCTTACCTTTGCACCAATGCATTGTCGAGATTCTCCTGATTAAAACGAGCCCAAACACGACGTGAATCGGTCCACTTTTATAGACTTCGTATACAGCAATCATGCGAATGTTATTAATTATGCTATACACAGTAAGTGTAAAAGTAGTCCGATTTGTGTCGTGTTTGGGCTCGTTTTAATCGGAAAAGGCTCAGCAATTATTTAAAATTTAAAATTTTGATATTGCATCTTTGACTTAGCAAATATCAGTGAGCACTATTCATTGACGATTTAATGCATCTCTCGAGAGCTGCCCCCGGACAATCGTCGTCTTCCTGTCCCTGTCGGTCTTTTTGTTCATGACAGCTTTCGAAAACCACCGATTCTTGTTCCTCGGACGCGGTAAGAGGGGGGGATTAAGTAACTCTTGTTTCACGGAGCCTAGCCGGTGCCACGCTCGCTCTGTTTTATTTCCCTTTGTCCTGATTACAAAATAAGCCTACCAGCCGCGTCTTCCAACTCCGAAAATAGCATTGACCGTCAATTAGCCGAGTCCTCCGTTTAACGCGAACAATGGGCGCTCGTTTTTCCGCGAATTAGGAATGTCGGGGCTGCGATACAATTGCAATTAATTAATACGGTGCGAAGCTAACGGACTTCGCTGGTGGATATGTGCGATGGGACTCTAACAAGAATGCTGACAGATGTTAACGACCCCCTGGATCGTTTCAACCTTTGTCTTGCTCGACGTTTTTCTTAGCACTGTACTGAATTTCCTGTGTCCCTTTATGGGATAATCGAACTGGATTTTTAACTGTATAATTCTAAGTGGGATCATCTGGTGGATGCTCTCCGTTCGCCGTTTATTCATTTCTAGTTGGCTAGATGTAATTAAACGAATTATCTGTTGCGTTAAGTAACAAGAACTTTAAATTTAGTGTTTCAAGCACGAACAAAGGTGTCGATTACACTAGCAAATATTTATTTAGCATCAAGCAAACTGATGAACATGATATACAGTTCCATGTAACCACTTATGTAGAAAGTGGAACGGGAGCAACAGAAGGTTAATATTATTCTGATTAGAATATGCATAAAAATTCGCTCACCGACGAAAGCATAATTAAGTGGCGACTCCGTGGCCCCGAAGTCGCATTGTCGGAGCGAACGGTTACCCGAAGAGTACGTACACACGGCGAGAACTTACTTTGAGTTTCTGAGTGTGACCACATCGACAACAGCAGTACGACATGTAGTCGGGCAACGCTGGCATAAACTTGAGCTGTTCCTGTTGCTGCGAGTACTCGTCTACAAGCTTGCGATACTGCACCCTGAAGATGGGCCTCGTCGTGCTCTGCGAGCCTTTACCAAGGCGTCCCATAATCGCAGAGAATGCGGCCAGGGTTTTGCGCCTGCGTGTGAACCTCCTCATGCCACGGCGACCGTTGCACCTCTTCGTCTTCCAACTCGGCTCGAAGCGCACGGCTCGCGGCTTTCGCCAGATTTTGCTAATTTTTCCGGTTGGCTCGCGACTATCCGTTCAATTACACAACCCGTCGGACCCCCATCAGATCCAGAATTTCACCGGCCAAATCATTCACACACAACGAACAAACACTTTGAGGACTCCTTGGCCATCCAAAAAAACATCCAAATTCACCGAATCCGCTGGACCGTCACACACTTGTTCACCGCATCACCAAACACACATTCGAAACCGTGTAGCAATGGCATACCGGCTGGCGGGCACCGAGCCCTTCATTCACTTATCAACCGGCGAGGAATTCGCACTTTGACTCGTACACCCGGGTGGAACCACGATTCAAAATATCCCTGGGTCTAGAAAGGTTGACACTTGCTCCCCGACGACCTCCAACAGTCTTCTATTTCGGTATCCGTAGCAGCCACGAAGCCTCCGGTAGGTTGCTGACTGAAGGTTGCTAACTGTCTCTCGGTGCTGCTGGTCTTTCTGTCGCATTCGGTGTCAATGGTTCCCCGGAGCGGGGTGTTAGTGCCGGGTATAGCCTCGCTATATTATCTGGCAGGTGATCATCCGTCTCTCTGATCCAGTGGACCGGTCCGATCGCTTTATGCGTGGGACACGCACGGAAGATCGAGGGCTATGGTCGCGCGCGCGCGCGCAAGGTACGTAGTCTTCACCGAGTGTCGTTCTGCATGCCGATCCGCGGAAACCGGTTAACGAGTTCGGAGCTGCCTTTCGCTTCGTCCTCGTCGACTGTCAACTCGCTCCACGTCTACCGCTCTAGCTCCCCGCGATTTTCTCTTGGCGCTACTCTCCTGCTCCTCCTTCTCTTAGTCTTCTTCTGCTCTCTCCTCTGCCTACCGTTTTATCTTTACGACCCCGGTGACGTAGCAGTTAGGCCCAGGATCATTCCCATTCAAGCTGCGAGCCGACTACCGCCGGACGACACACCGGTGACGCCGACACGATCACAGTAATATCCGCGAGGCGTTCACCGATCCTCTCGTTTGTTTTATCTCGAGATCAACGATCCGGAGAGTTCACCGGCGCATTCGCACATCGCTTCTTTTTTTTCCTCTCGTTGCGCTGACACGGCTCCGTTAGACTGTCGCAGCCGCCCCTGGGGCAGCACCGATTATACACGCAATATCAATGGGACCTTTTCCCCGAGAGCAGCAGTCCCCTAAGTATCAGCTTTCTTCACTTTGTCCGAGTTGATTTCTTGGTAGACGACCAGAGACACGCAGGTTGTTCGGTTGATTTTGTCAGAGGACGGGTTCCCACTGTCAAGCTGGTAGGTAACCTGTCGCGGTTGGGTCCTCAAGGTTCCAGCGAATACCTGGGGCCGTGGGGCCGGTCCAGGTGTTACGCTGCTGTGAGACGGGGCTCGGCAGCGGCCTAGAGCATACTAGCCGGCTCTCAGCGATCGCTATACCTCCCGGTATACGTGTAGAGAGAAACTGAAGTCGAAAGAGGAACACGAAGCCAGGAGTAGCACCGGCGGCCCACACGGCTCCTATCCCCACTACGAGACACACCGAGCCGACCGATCTCTTCTCTCCGACCGCTTTCTTGCTCCAACTGCGGCATTGAACACGTTCAACGGCAGCTGGCGAATACCAGGTATCGTTGTCCTCGTTGCACCTTGCATCTGCCCCCGGACTCTCCTTGTCCGGAACACTCTATTCGAGAGGAGGGAGAAAAAGAGAGAGAGAGAGACAGGCAGGCAACGCGCCGATCGCATGAGTTTGCGATTCGCGTTCTTTGACCTCCTGCCATGCCGGCACGATCGCCGACTCGTATTGGACTACGGACGTTACGTTTGATGTCTTCCATTTCGTGCAGGACATCCGCAGGACGTCACCGGACACGCTCCGACGGAGACGCCGATCGCCCGACGGGAAAGATCGTCGACGCCGATGGGAACCCGGTCGCAACGGGATCCGGGCCTCAACTCGGAGAACCTGGTCGTGATTTCAGCGAAAAATTCACCGATCGGTTCGGTACACACCCCCTCTGTAAATATCTCGATATTTATTCCAGTCTGAATCTTGTATGTATGTCTGTCAAAGGTTTCTTTAAAGGAAAATAATATTATACTGTTAGTATATCTGCTTTTTATCATCTGTATTATTTTTCCAGGAAAATCGAGGTGATTTTCCTTTTTTTTTTAAATGGAACAGTAGTGTGTATTCTATATCATATTTCATAGTGGATCTTGTATAAATGTGTTATACTGTTAGTATGTCTACATATTTTATTATCTACATTTTGTTAGAAATGGCAAGGTGGCCATTCATTTTTTTAAATAGAATTCTATGTATTCTTGCGTATCAGAAAAGGAAGAGATATTTTTTTAAATTATTTTCCCACTTGAAGTTCGCGAAAGGGTGAACACAACGAGTGGTTTAAGACTTAGCTGAGAGCATTTGTCTGGTCTGGTTGTTCGTGAAATCGTAAAGCAGATTTCGTCCGAATCAGGATTCACGCGTCCCCAGATCAGGTGGCAATTGTCGCAATCGCTGTAGGCGACGCAGGTCCCGTTAGATCGGCAAATTCCGTGGCTGCAGTAGAAAGCAACCGATCTTCTACATAGAAGCGTATTAACATTCTGGATTCGCTTATGGACCGAGAAATTCACTTTGCCCGTGTGCACAATGCACATGTTTTGTCGCTTCTTCCTTCCTTAAACGGCGTTCGCGCCGCGTAAAAAATCCGTCCTGTCTATATGGTAAAACCGTTGATGCCTTTCCGTGATTTATTATAGATAAGTATGAGTCGCCTGTATATCTTCCCAGATCACTATCTACACGGATGAAAGTTTCTCGTGACAAGCTTTCCGACAGTGAGTGACGCAAATCTTCGTCCGACTACTCGGATATTCCACTTGTTGCAACATTTCGGTGGGTACTCTCCGTGTCGAGATACGATTTTAATGTATAATAAGCCTCGAAGCTTATTTACGTAAACTCTGCCCGTGGCGGAATTTATTGCAGCTTATTTTACACGTATCTCTGCGTTCGTTTCTGCGGCACAGTCGGTGTGGTTTAATGCGACAGATAAAAAAAGAAACGAATTCTTTTTATTTATCTAAAGATTTTGCAATTCTGCATTTTTTTTTCTCCACTGGCTCTTCCCCTTTTACGACACGTGACCAGTCTGATACTGGCAGAGGGAGAGGGGAAGCGTTTTCCCTTTAATTCGCGCTCCCTTCACTCCGATTTCCCCTAAAACGCAGTCGTACAATTTTTCCGAGCATCTCCACGGCCGAATCGAAAATACCTTTTCCAGATTAGAAGTCCCATAAAAAATCGAGATCCGCCGATTAAAGGACACCGCTTACGTTCGGGGATTTCCGTGTTATCGGCGGAATGTAATAAATTGGTCGCCTCCGCAGGGCCGCGTTTCCATCGGCCCTCGAGGACGGAAATAATGTTCGGCGTAATTTTCCAGATAAGATATTTTATGTTAAAAAATAGAAAAAGAGCCAGGCAATTAGTATGAAAACGGAAGTAATATATCGGCCAGCGATAGGCCTCACTGGAACACTTTTATCGATGTCCCAGTAATAACATCGTTATTCACAGAGCACGACGCCTCGGCCAAGATAAAAAAGATACACGCGTGTACGTATAGTAATACGCATGCCGTATACGAGATAAACCGTACGAAGAAAGTAGCCCATAAATTACGGAATACCGGCCGGTTATCGAAATAAATCGGTGGAAAAAAGTCGTGTAATCGCTGATCTACAAGATAAACATTTTTCGAAAGACGTGGACGCGCGCCGATCCTTCCTGCTCACGGATCCCGAAGAAGGACTTGATGGTCGCGGACTCGCAGTTATATTAGCCACCGATTCGCCACTTTAGATCTTGTTCGCATGGCTTGTTTAGCTATATGCATTTCCGGCAGCGGCCGATGCAACTGGACCGTGCAGGACATTTTCGAGAATTTTTTTTATTGCACCGGATTACCACGAATCAATGTTCTGTGACTTAAATATTCATGTCCACTTATTCCACAATTATTCCACATTTTTCCACACTGTTGAATTTACATACCTATTATTCTGTTGCATTTTACTTTGTATTTAGTTTATGATTTTAGCTGGGTTTGTTATTCCTTCAATTTTCTGTACAACTTTTACAAACAAGAGAAAAGAACATGCTTGTCTAATTAATTAAAATAATTGGTCGATTCTCATATAAATACAATATCGAAGTAATTCCTGTCTGATGATGAAATCAAGAAGCACCGTGCGAAGAATAGGTAAAACCGTAATTTGTTTTAAATATCCGGTCAGATAACGCTCGGAGTAGATTCACGTGAGAAAGCGTTCTATTTGTTCGTATTTCATAAAAACGCCTTGGGGTCAGATAAAATTCTCAGCGTGCATGAGGACGCCGGAGCGAAACCTCTTGTACATTAAATTAGCTAGGGTCGCCGATTAACTCAAGATCATTTACAAGCCCTGGCTAACGGCGTTGCTACCTTTACCGCCTCATGTCCGTCCACCCCGTTTTCATCGCAACTGCTGTAATTGAATTTGAGAGCAGCTTCAGCGCTCCTAATTCGACTTTCCGTATATATATATATATATATATATATATATATATATATATATATATATATACACTGGGAAAAAACTTGATAGCCTACCACGAGGAAAATCCCGGGGAGCTTCATCATTTTCTCGTGAAAGCTTCGGGACCCGCGACTTCCACGACACCGTTTTCCTATTTATTCCCGATGCAAACTATCTGTCCTGCAGAACCCTAAACGAATCTCCTATCCCAGATGAATTTTTACTGAAAGGAAACCCTGTCGAAGATTTGAAAAGTTTCAGAAAATTCACAGTCATTTCTGAATTGTTCCTTCTTCTTGTCTATTTTCTGAAAGTTATCAAATTTTCGAAAGGGTTACTTTTAGTAAAAATTTATTTAATGCAGGAGATTCGTTTAGGGTTCTGTTGGACAAATTGTTTGCATTTCTGATTGTTCATTGATTTTATGTGTGTGATGTTCATTTCTGAACTGTTCGAATTCTTCTTCTTGTCTATTTTCTGAAAGTTATCAAATATTCGAAAGGGTTTCTTTCACTAAAAATTTATTTAATGCAAGAGATTCGTTTAGGGTTCTGTTGGACAGATTGTTTGCATTTCTGATTTTCATTGATTTCATGTGTGTGATTTCTGAACTGTTCGAATCCTTCTTCTTGTCCGCGAAAGTTGCATTCGCGGGCCGAGGATGAGGATGTTACTTTTTACCTGTGCCACGATGGAGGAGACGTCCGGATAGCCATAACAAAAACCTACAAAAATGTCCGAGGCTGCATACCTTACATAGTCACACGCCTCCACGCGACTCGCGTCCTGCGAACCGTCGCTCTGTTCGCAGTCGCCAGATGAGGGGAGGGAGCACGGATTGAGGGGAAAAAGTTTCCCTCTTTCTCTCTCTGCCGGTACGGAACAAATACGCGATAGAGAGTCGTCACGTGCTGGGCGGAAGCGTGGGGAGCAGTTTCGTATAAGAGGAAGGTAGAGTGGGGAGACAAGTCCTAATCTGGCGACTCTGGCTCTGCTCCTAACGGTTCCCATAGTTCCCTCGCTTTATCAACCTGCACTCTTAACCTCCCTATTAAATAGCTATTTTGAGAAGCCCTGAGTGAGTGGCTTCGACGAATTTAATCGGGTCTGATCTCGAAACCGAATCGATCCGCAGCTGTTCAATCCTCTATTTTTGAAACCCCATTTTTAATTCGATTCTCCGCTGTCTTAGTCCTTTGTGCCATAAATTGTGCTATTTTTAATTGTCTTTGCGACTAGGGTCTCGAGATTTTTCAAATAATCCGCACGTCTAGCCTGTTTTTAAATTAATAATTCGTACTTCGATGATTCCTTTTAAAATCTCAACGAGAATCGAAGTTTAATTAAATTTGACTTTTGTTGGTTTCTGCATATGCTGTTTAAGAAATCGCGAGCAGAGTTGCCCACTAAATTTTCCGTTTATTATTCGGCCAAGGGGTAAAAGTTTCCACTAGATAAAGAGAATAACCGAAGGGAACACGGACAAAAAGTTTTAACTAGACAAAGGGAATAATTAAAGAGAATGGGGACGGAAGTTTTAACTAGAAAGAGGAATCCAATTACACAGCGTGTGGTTATGTTCTTTACGCGTTCGGTTTCGTTCAAGTTCCCTCGCCGCAGCAAATAATTAAATACCAGCATTGATTCCAGAAGATTCATTTCACTCTGCTTGATTTTTCATAATTATTAATAATTTACGTAGTTTAGATTTTCTGGAATTTTATCCCAGTGATGTTTTCGAGTGTACGGGTCGATCGGTGACCCCATAAATTCGAAAAAATCCCAGGAAATCGACGGAGCAGGTAGGGTTCGGGACGATATCAGCCCGCGCGTACACACGCCGACACACCGGTCACTGTGGCCTCGGAATGAGGTTGACCTTGGCATTCTCATACAGATAATAGTGGTACCTAGTTGGTGGTTGCGTACGCTCTCTTCTTTTGGACGTTGTACCCTCATTTCGCTTCTTGCGGCCTCACCCCGTAACGCTGCAACAGCAGCAGCAACCTCTTCGCTACGAAATAGAGCAAATCGAACCAGCCACGGGCTCGCGGTTTGCCTTGGGCTTCTATTCGTGACGGTCATGACAAGTTTTCCTGGACGAGGGGAAGGGGCGAGGCACTGTGCACGCGATACACACCCGACGCGCTACACATTTGTTGAAAGAGACAGCGGATTTGATCGACGATCAACCTCGTTAACTCTCGGACCTCTAAAACTCACCATTTCACATTTCTCCATAAAAGCACCGACAGCTCGTTCATCAAAATTTTCAGTCAATTTTTTCAAAAACAAAATTCATACATATTTAAAATGTATTCCCTTCGGAAGGGCGATTCCCAAGGTTATTTGTAATAATTGCAATTAATTTTATCGGCGCATGGTTCGATCAAATTCGACACACCATAGCAATTTTGTAAGCATACCCAAACGTGTCGAGTCGGTTTTGAATCATTGTATTTGTATTTGAGGTCACGTTTGCTATTGAAAATGTTTAATAGTAGGGGAAAAGAAAGGTGGTGTTAATTAAATATTTTTAATAGCAAACGTGGCCTCAAGTACAAATATAATGATTCAAATCCGAATCGATACGTTTGGGTATGCTTACAAAATTGCTATAGTGTGTAGTATAGGTTATATTAATATATATATATATATATATATATATATATATATATATATATAAATATTAAATTACTTATACGTTATTTGAAATAACTAGAGTGCGGATCTTTATGCAAAATAAAAATGTTTCGCATTGAATGAAATTGATTTCATCCCTTAACGACTTTGTTTCGTTGAAAGAAATGTTACACAACACTCTCGAACCTTTTCAAGTGCTATTTTGATATATTCAACAAGAATTGAATAGATTGACTTGTTGTGAAATGGAAAAGACTGTGAACAGGAACAGGTGGTTTTCTATTCAGGGTTTGCACGCGACTGTCGTCACGGTTCCGGAGATAAAAATTTTCTACGAAAATGTAACTGGCATTTCTCTGCAGCAACGGCGCGCACGGTGGTGTTGGCACTCGGCCGTCGCATCGCATCGCGCGGACACTGCCAAGTGATTGCTATGAAAGCTTGGCTTGAGGTTACACCGTTATCATCGCGCACTTTTGACATCAAACAAAACCACAGTAACCGCAGCGGGGCCTCCTATCGCGGAACACGGAAGACTTTTAATATGCGGAAGAATGTTCCGCCATCTTTGAAACCGACCGGGGGGCAGAAACGCCGACTCCTGAGGGACTATTAACTGTAAGAAACGAATCCGTGGTTTCGAGCTAATTCCGCTCTTCACGCGATTTTATGTTTAAACATTTGACATTTTGCTTACACCGACTCTCCGTCAGTTTAAGCGTTTTATTTAAAATGTACTTCGAGGCAATTGTTTCTAACAATTACAATTGAAGAATTTTTAATACGAATAAGTTATCTGGTATTTTATTGGAAGTTTTCTAGGTTGAAATGAAAATCGTGTTCCTTATAGGTGAAATAATATTTTTTTCATTCGGTATCTTGTCTATTCATTGCACGATCCACGGTACATTTTAAATTATTTTTTTACGGTTTTTTTTCGCATAGAAGATTCACCGGAACACGGCGTAGAGTTCCCAGTTGTTGATTTCTTTGTACAATATTCTCGTTTCGATTCCACCCGACACTTCAATTCTCCATTCATTAATCTAGGCATCTGCTCATTCAAACCTGTTTCTTTTATTAATACTTGGCATTTTACTAATGAACGTTTCAATTGATTCTGCCTCTCAGTTATTAATGAGAAGAAAAAAGCTGTTGCTTTCGAGCGGGAGTAATAGATTGCTACGACATTGTGCTTAGGTATAATGTGCGTTGCGTGAATACATCATTGCTCGGAAGTATGCACGAAATTTCTTAATAATTATCGGGCAGTTCCTGTAACAAATTGCGCGACAATACAGTGTGTCCATTTATGGCGAACAAAATAGTGTGAAAAGGAAGCTTGAATATAAAGAAACTAGTTTCTTTAATAATAATTTGAAAGTGGTTTTTATCAGTAGTTCGATTCGTTGAAGGTTTTTTCGTCGACACTGAAAAATGGAGGAACGATTCAGCGTGACGACTGTTATCCGAGGATATGCTTTATGCGAATCCACGACGAATCGTATCAGCTACCATGCACGAGGGTGAAGCAAATCCCGACTATTTCAGTCTTCGCACAAGATTAAAAAGAAACCAGCGGAAACGGAGACACTGATTCAGCATGCGCGAAGCACGCGAACGCTTGCCGAGCGTTTGATTCTTGCAAGAAAACGTGAAATTCTAGAGTGACGCTGCGAAAAACGCGAATCGTCGATTTACCTCTACCGAAATCGTTTTATGCTCCTTCAGCGCTAATAGCATCGGCACTTTCAATTTTTCAAGGTTCTTCTTCAACCATGGACATTTCCTCGACTCTCCCATTGGAATTTTCATTTAGTTATTCTGTACTTTATTAGGTAAATGTTTACTTGAAGTAATATTTTATCGCATTCATGCATCTTATAAAATTGCGAAAGGATATTTTGTGGATATCGAAATATTTCCACTTGAATTATTATTTTTACTTCATTGCTGAAATATGAAGAGAATCATTTCCGACTGGGAATTTTATTTAATATTTATTTAATATGCAGAAAATTTTCACTACGTAAATATTTATTCAAAGTAATATTTGACGTACTTGTGCATGTTTTAAAATTGTGAAAAGTTCGAGTATTTCCACTTCGATTACTATTTTCACTTAATTCCTTAATTTCGCTTTTTACTTAATTTCGCCAAGTTAATTTTCGTGGTTTCCAGAGATAGGGGCTAATGACTTAGGAAATTGCACAGAGCTGTATCCGTGGGTGCATGGGCGCCACAGCAATTTCATAGGTGTAGTGCGTGAAGTCAATGCGGCAATGGTTTACGACAGCCGATTAATTAGCGGAAATTAACTGTTGGCTGATCGATCGTGTCGCTATTTATCACCGGACGATTTCACGAATTCTCGATTGCCTGAATTTTCGACTACCGATTGCCAGCAACGCGAGGTCCACGATCAGAAGGGACATGATTGCCACGCTTCACGTTCCATTTTCCATAGAATAAATTTTGTATAAAATAGCACTGCAAGAGAAACCACGAAAAATGAAGCTAAAAATTTTTCGAAAATTTATTTCCCAGCTAGATTTATTTTATCACAATTTTTACTAATTCTAATTGGAAACTGCAGATTCTCCAGAGAGAAACAATTCAGTTGAAACTGCCCCTTTGAAATCGCAATAGAAATTCCAGTATTTAATTCGAACTTCTGATTCGTAAAATTTATAAAACCGACTACTCAACATTTTTATTACAGTAACTATTTTCGACAATTTCGTACGCAATGGAAATTTTCAAAAATAAAATTACGATCAATATTTTCCCAGAGAAACTTTCTGGAAATTCTCCAGAGAGAACAAAAAGTTCAGTTCGACCTGTTCGAAACCGTAGTAGAAATTCTGCTATGTCGAATGTTTTGCGTGTAAAAATTCTAAAAAGAAAACTGGTCAATATTTGAGTGAACGGAAATGCGAAGAATTTTTCTGTGCTCGTTATTTCGCAAATCATTTCGGTGATGTGGAAGTGTGCTTCGCTCCCATCACTGCAAATGTTCCTTGGTCAGAAAGAGATTGGTATTCGAAGTACGCCGGGGTTACTCCGGGAGAATCGTCGTGGAGGAAGATTCACCGGACATGAAGAAAGAGAGAGAGCAGAGTAGTGGGTAGATAACGGAAAGAATTCGAGTATGATTCCCGTGTGTCAGATGATAAGAGCTGTCAGGATGGTTCCGAGTGATCGGTAGCGAGGACGGTCCACTTCACGTCTCGCTCGAAAGACTTCCTCTCTCCGGGAGGCTGCCAAGTAAATAAAAGGTTCAATGGGCCGCATGGTCGTTTCGGAACGACAGGAAAATACCTTGAATTCCATCAGTGCGTCCTTCTTTCTCCCATCATCTCGATCGTCTCCCTTTGTACCACGGTCTTGTTTCACTTTTTTTCTGCTTTCTGTAAAGCCAGCAGAAGCTGAAAACCAGAGGCCAGGCACGGGGGGCGAGAGGAAGATAGTTCGCGAAGCTGATCGTACTGCTTCGTCTCCGGAGGTCGAATAACATCTTGAGATCGAGCAGGACGCATTGTACCACGAACGAAATGAACGCGGTGCTCCCTCCGTGTGCCGTTCGCCGGGCTTTCACCGAACCAGGAATTCGCTTCGGAAATGAGATCCGAAAACTCGTTTCCAAGTTCGCGGAAAAATTTAATTTTACGTCCCACGGCTCGTCGGTCGCCGGCTACGCATCCTACGACTGCGATCGCGTTCCGACCAGGCGCTAAACGGATTAGAATGAATAGAGGAACCCTGGCGATTGTGCCACCCACGTGTTTGTTTCCGATCGATTCTCATTTATAGCTTTCGGATGATAGGAGAACTAGTTTACTAGGCAACGCGTGAACATCATTTTTGCGAAATTTTCTATTGCTCGGAATTTCGAGGAACTTTTATATAGCAATTCAGATTATCACAACGATAAACAGATGTAGATCAGGACACTACAATCTTGCCAGCTCTCTTGCTCGAATTGGCATAGTAAACGATCCGCAATGTCAATGTGGTTATGAAAATCAAGATATCGATCACGTGCTATAGCAATGTCCCATGTTTGATGAATAGAGATTGGAGTTGATCAGACAACTACGAAAACTGCATCTTTTTCTTCCACTCTCATGCAATGCCTTACTATCCAGACCTACGGTGGAAATATGTAAAGTAACTTGCTCGTTTCTGATTACCTGTGAATTAAATATTTAAGAAAACTGTATAGGTTTAAAAACTGCTTGTTTACCATCTAATTTATATGTAATTATTTATATATAATTGTATTGTATTATCTAATGTATAACAATGAATTGAAAAATATTGTATGGCAAAATAATCTCTATTTTGAGATTCTAATTGCAAAAAAGAAATATAACAATTCAAATTGCCCGCTTGGTTTGCATCGCGTGACAAAGGATATACTAAACTTCCCTACCCCCTCCTACGATCCACAGGAGCTCGACGGGGAGGACCCAGGAGTGGGGAGAGGAGCCGCATGCAAACTTAATTTCGTCGTAATACTTCCGTGCGGTTTTTTTTTCAATGTACAGTTATCTCCGACAGGAAGCTGTGTTATTTTTTTTCTTATAATAAGCCCGTAAATCACGCTGCGGTGCACACCTCTGTGTTCACGTGCGTACGTCACGTGCAATGATTTTAATCGAAATCGTTTCTACTCACGACACCCGAGGTATGCTACTCAACTTCATTTTAATCAGTCGGATTTTCGTATAGCACATTATGCGTTTTCTTAACGTAATTATCGTTCCACGATTTTCCCGAAAGATTCAACCACCGTTCAGCGCCACGCGTGCGTTACATATAGGTGCGTGCACAGAGGGAATTATTTTCAACTCACTTTGGTTATCGCGCACGTGATTCTTGTAGCGGTTTATCGCTTGTATTTTATATAATAAATCATGCGAAATATAGTAGCGCGAGATGATTAATTGAAAACGTTACATGAACACACGTGAACATGCCAAATCGTCATCGTAATTATCTTAAGGATCTGTAAATGTTTAAATTATTGAGGATACACGAAACGGGTTTGGCTAACTGGGTTTCGAGCGTACGTTTTGTAATTACGTCCTACCAGCAGCCGGGGCTGCTGCGATGATTATTTTATCCGAGAAGAAAGGGATTTTTCGAAAAAGAAACAAAACAGTTTGCACAAACAATGCGCACTCGTGTAGTTTGCACGACACACTTCCGTCCTCGTTAGCGTAACGTGTCAAGTTGCAAACTAAACGGCAAAAGCACACTACGCCCTTGCCCTCCTACCCCGCTCGGTGCATGTCTCCGCGTAGAAGTGACTCGCGAGCATACCGTATGTATACATATGTATATGCGCCCATTGACTTTCCATGTGTATCAATTATTCAGCTGAATATCTCCTTGAATAATTCATCGGCGTTTCAAAGTTATAAGTTCGGGTCTCGACCGGCATTTGTAACTCGTTTACCTTCCTTTTAACGTGCACCTTTCGAACATTATACCCGGCTCACGTGAAAAGGAACCTTCTTCCTGATCACCTGCTCTACCCCCTCTACACCCCTCCGCTCTTATTCATCCCAATTCGCGATGTGACACTGTGCACACGTGGAACCGCGAACCCGTAAATTATACAGGGTGTCCCACTTCAGACCCACAGAATACTCTCTTCAATTCTGACGAAGTGAACGAATTTTTACTTTTTTAGTAACTATTGTATATATATACACCACGTGGCACAATATTTCCAATCGGAGCCATTGATACTGATTTTAGAGGAAACATTTACAATTAGAAGTATAAATTATTACTTTATAGACTCAAAACTGATAGAAAATGAAAAGGGGCTTATTGAAGAATGAAACACAATAAAATAACATAAGCATTCATTTATTATAACAAAGAAACGAGCAAATATATAAAATGTTATACGGAAGAAAGTTTCCGTCTATTCTGTAGATTTTCCCGAATACAGTGATATCCCATATTAATACATTATGAATCTTGAAACATGTTTAAACAATCGTTAAAGACGGAGAGACAAATTTTTTACACCACTTTGTGAGGATATTTTTCAATTTATCTTAAAAAATAAGGGTACCACGAAAAATCGAACTATACCACGCGATAGAGCAGACTTTTATCTTGAGACTAACCCAACCCCAACCCTTTGAAGTTAACAAGTCGACGCTTTTTCGAACCAGAAAGCAAAATATCTTCGTCTGACGAAATATCTTCGACGAAATACGGCGTGGCACGATCCGAAACATTGTGCCACGGGGTGTATATATACATTTTCGTGAAGCTGATTAAAATTACATTCAATTTGATGGAGAACAGGTTCAAACACTTTCCGAATCCCCTGTATAACTAGACAGCGGATCTTCATGGAATGAAACAGAAAATTCTTTTCTTTCTTAATATGTTTATTAAGCTGAAATTATGTGACAGTGTCTTTCAATTCCTCTAGTGTTTCACTGTTTTAAATTGCGCCTCTACTCATTTTTCACGTGAATGCATAAAATCCGCTGTCTAATAATAACTTTATCTTCGCAGCGATGCAGTTCCCGATGATCCTCGGGAGCACGACGTAAAAGCATCTTCCTGTTGTCTAAAAGATTCCGCTGTCTGCCCGTAGGGCTTCCGTGTTTCCGTCGGAAAGGAGAGACGGGCATGGATTCTTTTTCTTCGGGATTACTCAAGTATGGCAGGCGAGAGGGAACTTCTTCGGACGAGGACCTCCCGAAAAGTAGGGAGAGGGGGGAGAGAGAGAGAATAGTAGACTTTGCACTTTGAACTTTATGTTCGGCCCGCGAACATTTAGTCAATCCTAATGGTACTTTTCGGATTAAACTTTAAACACGTTCCGGTGAATTAAGAGCGTCGTCGTTCGTGAAACTCTTAAATGCCAACCGCCAACCTGAGCTGCTCGATTATTCGAGGCTGCAGAGGATCCGAGAACGGATCGAGACACGGTCGAGTCTTGTCAAATTCTCACCAAACATAAATCTTTTCTCAAAACGTTGAGCTAAATTAATTTGCAAACTTGCTGCTGTTTTTAATGATCGAACCTTGCTTTTCGACTCTCTTCAAATATCTTCAGGTCTATAAAAATTTTAGGGATTATTTTTCAACCTAACAGCAGTGTTTTGGACACGATATAAATAAAAATTGTTATATCCTGCTAGACTCTTTAATATTGCTAAATATAATTGTGCAAGTACTTTGATTGTTTGCTCGATACTTTTTTTTTAAGAAAATCTTAGAATAGATTTATTGCAACGTTTGGCAATAATACATAAACAAAAACACCGTATGCATAGTGTGAAGCGTTAACAATCCCGACAGAATAGCATACAAATTAACATTTTTGCTTTTTGTAAAACTCTCACATACGCAGATCACAATCATTAAGGAACGTTACAATGTGATGGCAAGCCCTGATATCTGGCCTAGCCAAAAACATGGAAATGTCCAGAGGCAACTGAAAGCCCAACCTATAGAGTCTTTCCAAAAGCACTAATCTTTGTTGCTCGATGCTTTGTTTCCTCTGGGCGACTGACAAAGGTAAAGTATTTATCAAGGGTATCCTAATAGTTGCGAGAATTGGTTCTTGCTATATTTGAATTCCAATTGATTGAAATCGCGAGGAGCGTCGCGCAGGAGGTTGCCGGGACGTAGTTGCTCATAAGCATTCCGTGGTTTCGTGGAATCTGGATAGAGAATCGTCATTAACTTCGCTAATGAAACATTGTGGTGCAATCCCGTTTCATTATGTCTCATAGAACTCCCAAGACAAGCTATTGCAAATATTTTCAAAAATTGTGGACCTCGCTGTACCACGTATCTCATTAAAAATTCAGATTTAAAATTAAAACGAAAACTTACAGAGAATTTTGTACTTAAAATGCAATACGCGAAGGACCAAAGTACATTTAAGAGCACTTTGCCGAAGCAATCGAACAGCTATTACAAGAATTGGTGGCTAGAAAAATGTACGTGTTCCAGTTCCGCTTAAGTACACCTGCCAGATGACTGTCCGTAATGGTGAGAATCATCGAGGAAAATGTTTTCGTAAACGGTCAGAAAGCTTTCGGAAGTAAACGTAGCATCAGCTTTAAGTGACGACGGAACCTGCAGTTTCTATCCGAGTCCAACGGCGCAGCGTCTCTGTGCTAGAAACAGAGGCTCGGTCACGTACAGTGCCTTGGACAAGAAGATCCCCAGTTTCATCGATCTATTAGTCGCTCAATTACCCAAAATACTCCGCGATACGCGCGGTGGATGCAGATACACCTCGGAATTCGAGCGAATGGCGGAGACTTGGCCAGTGTCGTCTGATGAGGGATGAGAGCCGGAATCAAGGGGAAGAAAGCAGTGCACCAAAGCAGTACCTATATTATTATAGTTAATTATAAAAATATTTTAGGAGCAGAATAAAAATTTATTTCATCCTTTATAAATAAGGTCATAGGATGTTAGGGCATGTGTCATGACTAAACTGCGGATCTTTATGCAAAATAAAAACCGTCTGCATCGATTGCTAGAAATGGAAATCAAATTGGATGTTGATTCTTTCCTCAACGATCTTAATAAAATAACTGGAAATGATTTTATCGGCGCACAGGTTCAAACAAATTCTACACACTATATAGCTATTTTGTAAGAATTACCCAAACGTTTCGATTCGGATTTGAATCATTTTGGTTCGAGACCACGTTTGCTATTAAAAATGTTTAGTAGTAGAGGGAAAGAAAGGTGGTGTTTCGTCCTAGATGTTAATAAAGGCGAAATCATATATCCACATCTTCAATTTTCAAAGTTCTCCTACTCTACTTTGAATTTCATCTTTTCAATTTTCCTATAAATGCATAAAGATCCGCAGTTATGACATATGATTTTGTATCTCCATCATTTGTTTTTCAATAACTTGTCGCAGTTCCTTTGCGTTTGCTTCCGTAACAAGTATTCGAATTTCACCGCCTCTCGCGGTACAAGCCTCCTTTCCTTCCCGCAACCATTTCCTTCCCCTAATATGGCGAAGTCTGACTACTTCCTTCGATTTACTTTTCCGTAATGCTTTCACCGCGACTTCTAGATTTTCTACGTCCGATTCTCGTTTCTGATCGCAACCACTTTCTACTTTGTTTTGCTCAACACTTTACCGACATCACCTCAATCAATTTAAAATTCTGTCCCATTATTTCCGATCTAACACTAGGAAGCACTGCGACATGATAAACCTTTCAGTCTAGACTTCACGAAATGAATCATTTACATTGTGATAGTTCCTCGACGAGCACGCTAAACGCGCTACCAACTCCATTATCAGGGATACAGTTGCTCCATTTGTCTTCGCCGAAATCTGACATGTTTTGTCGTATTACGGCCTGCCATAATGGGTACCATAATCCGGTGCCTCGGGGGTCTGGTTTGCATGACCTACTGGAATACGCTCGACCACCTTATCGATTAAGTTGTCCCTCTTCCGATCAGACAAGCTTACAAATGTTAAGCGTCAACGAACTTTTTTATCAGATAATGAAATCCTGCTTTTCATCTACGTTACACTAGTGGTACGAACTATATTCGATTCTAATTATATCTGTCGCTGATAGTGTGTTATCTGCAGTGTTCAGATCAGTCTCGCTGTCAGTGTTACAGCTATTAATAAACATCATCGATAAAAACCAATTTT
Organism: Lasioglossum zephyrum; assembly: GCA_028455615.1. Taxonomy (NCBI): domain Eukaryota; kingdom Metazoa; phylum Arthropoda; class Insecta; order Hymenoptera; family Halictidae; genus Lasioglossum; species Lasioglossum zephyrum. The sequence goes on from CM052326.1 coordinate 6,222,156, forward strand.
TCAGACATCACCAACACGTAGAAAACTTGATTAAATTATATTTGCTTATATATTTTAATCTCAACAAAATCGAAGACGACATTTTTCGAATCAGCGTACTCATTAATTCTCTATTTGACAATTATTGATTGAATACATTTTTTGACTCCAGTATATAATAAAAATTTATTTTTATTTTACGACTATAATGATATCTAAAAATAATTATTCGTCTACATATATAAATTCTTAATAATAAAATTTTATCATATAGTAAAAATCGTACGAAATGTAAATAACTATGATCTTGTTTTATTTTTATAATATGATACACATATTAGTCAGTTTTGGTGGTCGGTAGGTTTAGTATTAAAAATGAATTTATCAAGGAGAGATCATGAATGAACTTGTTCAACTGATACTTGTAGAAAGCTGCGGAAGATCTTATGGCAGCGACAGAAGAAAGAGTGAACCGGAAGTATCAGATTTTCCTCGTCACAGTCGGCCTCCACGCTTCTCTAGTTCTAATTCGCAAGTGGAACACAGCCGAGGTGAATTTCGCACCAACAACAGAAACGTGTCAACGACCGAATGATTACGGTCAGTCGAAACCCTCGCGGTATAACAGGTCTCTTCTGCTCCTTGTTTCTGCTTTTACTCTTCGCACTTCCTTCGTTGCGTGCTCGAGAAATACGTGTCTCGTGCATTGATTCTTCACTGTCCGATTAGCGAGCGTAATTCATTATAATACAATTCTGCCGTGCGGTTTCTGCACTTTTCGCTCTGGTTTCCGGCCTCGAAAAAAAGAAAATGATAATTGGACAGCCCCCGTTTTTATTCTGACCACTTATCGCTGAATATATTCCTGCATACACCCGTTCTCATTATGCGCTCTATATCAATCCCACCGCACGGTATTCACGATTTGTCAATCTCATTTTTTCTCCCAGTGACGACCCGCTTTTGTTATTGCTGGACGGAGGATTTTTATGGAAAATCATTTTCTCCGTTAATTTGGAGGGCAGGGGTGAAATTGATATTTGCTTCTCTTAATAATATATAATATAATTTTCATGTTCTCCATAGTCTTCTAATAGTCGTCTGAGATATAAGAAACACGGATAATCGAGATTTTCCACGATCTCGAACAATGAAACAAGGCGCAGTGTACTGTTAACTAAAATTCTGAGCGGAGCTCTTCTTTAGACAAAGAACAAAGACTAATTACAAGCAGAGTCCTCGATAGACGATGCCGGTTGGCTAGCCGGTCCGACCTAAGATCGAAAAGTTGAAAATAAATTGGTTCTCGAAATTTCTGGCCGGCGGCGGCGGGAGCACTCGAATCGATATTCGACCGTGGCCGGGAGATATGGAAAGCTCGTCGCTCGAGTTTCAATTAGTTAATTAATTACTAAAGAAATCCCGTTCCCCAGCCGGGAAAATAGCCGGCGTAACCGATGCGGAAGCCCGCGGATCTTATCGGTAAACAAATCAACTTCTGGACAAATCACTTATGAACAAACCAGGACAAAAGCATACATAAGAAAATGAATACAAAGTGAATACCATATTTATACAGGTAATTATGAAACTGGTGTAAAGTCACATAACGATTGAAGTTGAATTTGAATTTAGATTTAAATATAATGATTGAAAGTTGAACTTCAATTTAAATTGGGTTGCTGAGAGTTGAATTTAGATTTAAATGTAACGAGATTGAAAGTTGAGTTTGAATTTAGATTTAAATATTTATATAATTATGGGCACACGTGTCTCACAGTTTTGTCGTCGGCTGTAATGCCTTCCTAATAAATAAAATATAAACCAATCGGAGAGTTGTTGGCCGAGCAATTCGTGATAGAAAGAGAGGGAGAGAGCACGTTCCTTGACGAAAGTTCTTGGGAAGAAGCGTAACGAACGTTCGAGCTAATTAAATGTCTTTTCCCGTACTTTCCCGCTCGTTAGGTGACGCGGTATTTTCAGCACGATTTGCACGGCCGGGCAATTAGAACGAGCGCGACATAACAAAACGTATCCGCCGGCTAGTGTGTTTGTGTTTGTGTTGTCTGACGCGCCAAGCCGCGCGCCGCCTTATAGAACGTTCTTGTAATTTCACTCCTTTCACGTGCCACGGACAAATTACTTTTCACCGTGTACGCGCCGGGGCTTAATGAAAACGTAAAGTGTGTGGGCGGCTAGGCTGCGTGCCTGCTCTGACTCGTTTTAATTTCGCCAATTTTTCCGGAGCCCTGTCGCTCAAGGCCCCCGGAACAATTAAAACGATCGCGACTTTCGTTATTGAAAATCTCTACCCCCACCCCAACGCCCCCGTCCCCTCCCACGCGCCACATTGTTCCAGATCTGTACCCCCTCTCGATCAAACACTCCGCTTGACAATATTACATTCGATTGTAATGAATCAACAGCGGGAATGTAGATTGTATTCGAAACGACTGATCTGCGGAGCAAAAGTTATTTATTTCAAGATCCAAGGATTCGTTAGCCACTTCAACGAGCAACTTTCAATTAATATATGAAAGACAAGCTTGATTCAAAGAAATATTATTTAAATAAGAAATACTAAGATATTACGGAATATTATTATTTATATTATGTATTATTATATATTATTATAATATAATAAGGAATAATAATAATAATAAGGAAATCCCTCAACTGAGTCTTGATACGACGTTAAACCTTAATATATAAAAAAAAGAAGTCCAACATATAACTTGAGAAATATAGTCAAGAATAAATATTGTTATAGGTGATTCACAGAGTGTAGCAAGTTATCTGAGTTATCTGAACAGAGAAGGAAATCATGATCGCGAGGAAGTTAGCCGATTCGCTTTAGCATTCATTAGCCACCGTGTCACGCTCTGTGGTATATTAATTAGCGAAGTATCCAATTATCATAAAAAATGATGCGTTTATGACGAAGCGTTAGAACCTATTTAGCTTCTCATTTATTACTTGTTATGCACTCGCTGCACGTACACTATAAACGAGTTTCGCGTTAGCATGCGATGAAACCCGCAGACGGTGGTCACGTGACCCTGCGAATGGCATAAATGACGCGTCGCTAAGGTAACTGTAATATTCGATAGTCTCCAACGGAATTTTCAATCTATTCAACTATATTACGAAAGAAAATAAACTACCACTTCACACCAGTTCGTTGCAGTTCAGGTACAACATTTCTATTTTGCATAAAGATCCGCCGTCTACTAATTATGTATCTATGTTTCCATTCAATTTAATTTAAAAAAAATAAAGATAAATTAAATTTATAATTTTATAATAAATGTAAAAATAAGTGTAATATCATTCCGGAATTTTCCACGTTCGTGAATTTCCTGATTGTCGAATGACGAGTAAGTTTACAAATTTTAAATTTAGTTAACCGGGGAAAAAAATTTGAAAATGCGGGCACGAAGCGGACTGGGAATTCCTCTGCATCGGGAATTGACGAGCTTATGCGAGCCCATTTCATAATTGCCGCTTATGCACCCTTAACAACAGGTTCGTGTCTATGGTGTTTCTCGAACGCGTCAAGTGCTTGCCGAGCACTCGCGGCTCGAAGCAGCAACAATAATGGCGGTTCAATAATGCAACGAGCTGCAACCTGGAATTCTGGCTTTGCTGGATGGCTGTATCTATTCCCTGTCTATGCACCTCTTGCTTTTCCATTCCGTTCCTCTTTGACTTTTCCCAGATGTTCGTACATGCGGTGACCTGTGTGCACATGACCCACTTCGGCTTCACGTTTCATTTGTTCTTATCGCGTATCCAGATGCAGTCACTACACTCTAATACATCTTCAGTTATTTCATTTATTGTGGAGAAAACTGTTCCACACTGTGACAAGATTCTTCAAACAAAACCGTTTAAATAATAAATTTGAATAAGACAGTATAACTGCGGTGTGCAAGCAATTTATTTATCGTTCGATAGAAAGATTCTAAATTGCAGCTGTTCATTTTTATGCAGCAAATAATTTTGCGGTCTCGCGAAGGGGCGCGCGCATCAATGGTAAAAAAAACAGCAGCGGATGATTATCGATAATTCTGTAATTTGCGTACAAGTTTGCGAAAGTGAATCCATCAGGCGAGCATAATGGCGTTGAATCTAAAAGAGATTTCGCTGCTGGTTCACGGGACGCATCAAGCATCTCTGACACGTGTGTACGATTTATTTGCATAGTGGATCTGAACGCCGAGTAATATCCTGCGCGCGGCTGTCTTTCCTCTGTGTCGGTGCAATTTGTCCTGGATGATGGCGATGCACTATGCAATATCACCAAGGACAACTCGCGACTCCCCTTTTTCTCTCGTTTCCTTTTTTTTCCCCTCGTTTTCTTTGCCCCCCTCATCGGATACGCGTTACCGCAGCGTTCTGTCGATCAACGATATAAAGCGGATACGGAGGAATTTTTTACTTTAACCGGACACACGTGTTGCATGAAATATTCTACCCGACGATAAAAACCGTGTCGTTTAACAGCTTGTGACGGGCACGCTGAATACTTTAATATCGGTTCGGCGTTCTACGACTGCTCCTCAATTTATCTACGTGTTCCAGTAAATCAACTACTTTCGCAATGCGTTCCAAATTCGCCGCGACATCTTCTGTGTCGCTTATGAGGACTCTTCGGGAAATTACGAATCATTTGATCACAGCCTACATCGTCTCATTTGATTTTCAATTTGTTGCATTTATAAAGAATCTTCTATGTCGCCTATAAAGAACCTTCGGGAAGTTACGAATCATTTTATCGCATTCTACATCGTCTCATATGATTTTTAATTTACTGATAACTAACTGTGGATCTTTATGCATTTATAAAGAATCTTCTGTGTCGCCTATGAGGACTCTTCGGGAAATTACGAATCATTTGATCACAGCCTACATCGTCTCATTTGATTTTCAATTTGCTGATAACTAACTGCGGGTCTTTATGCATTTATAAAGAATCTTGGGAAGTTACGAATCATTTTATCGCATTCTACATCATCTCATATGATTTTTAATTTACAGATAACTAACTGCGGATCTTTATACATTCATAAAGAATCTTCTGGTCGCCTATAAAGAATCTTCGAGAAGTTACGAATCATTTGATCACAGCCTACATCGTCTCATTTGATTTTCAATTTGCTCATAACTAACTGCGGATCTTTATGCATTTACAAAGAAATTGGTTGGGTGAAATATAAAACACAGTAAAAGATCAGAAAAATTCAAGTCGTTAAGGGATGAAATTTATCGTTATTTTATTCCTGCTTTCTACAATAAATGCAGAACTTCATTATTGTGCATCAAGATCCGCAGTCGGCTGATAAAAAGATCTATTGTGGCCAGGCTTGTCCTCACCATCAATCAGTTCGTTCCCTCACTATTTAAGCTAGACAGTTAGTGTGCAAACATCACCTTCCACATTGGAAAATGGACTTACCTGTTCTGCAGAATTGGTGATAAAAGAGTGGCAATATTGTATGGTGAAGTGCGCTCTAGGTTCTCGGGCGAGGAAGCTGAATTGTGCGTGCTGAGGTTCACAGGTTGCGTACGAGATGCGCCTCAACGCGTGCGCCATTTGCACGCACTGAAACAGAAATAAAAGTAGCCATTACAATCTGCCTGTAAAGAAACGAACAATCTGACGGAGCAGCTGAAGTACAGTGTAATTAAACCAGGGAATATCACTCGGGATAGTTGTCCCGACATGTTGGGAACGTCTCCGACAAAATCGGATAACTGTTGCAAGAAATATAATTGGAGATTTTACGGGGCTATCAGCTCTTTCACGTTCCCGTGTAATTAAATACTAATTGCAGGCGTGAAATCTATCGGCAGGCTTAACCGATGGTATTACATCGGCTTTAAGAGAACGATCAGGCGCCACTAATTTTATGTAACGGTTGTTGGTGTCCGCGCAGCACGATAAATCCTCGGAGTTTTCCCTCGCGAGGTTTTCCGTGTCCTCGACTCCTCTCTATTTAGAAAACGAATGATAATTGCAGGCTTTCCACTCTTCCTTCCCCCTTTTCAACTACTAAATAAAAACGCCGACCGAATAATGATCCGCGCCACTCGCCAGAGAAGCAGGGAAGGTCAGAAGATCAAAGCAGCTTGTTACGTTTTAGTCTGGAGGTGTACCAGGAACATTTCTCAAGCATAAAGTAGAGACGCGTCTCCCGCGACACCGTTCCTGCGCGCGCTATCTTCTGTTATATGTATATTGCGCGGAGCTCTCGTTGAATTTCTCTTTGCGATTTTATGCGTTCTTACTAGTTTTCACCGTTTGCTTGCTTCCCTACCGTCCCCCGCCCCACCCCCACTTCCCGGCAATTCAAAATGTTTGGTGTCCTTTTGAGGCGCTCACAGTGACTCGCGAAAGTATTCGAACGCGGCTTTTACTGTACCAAACGTGTATTTCACAAAATGGTTGGAATATTCGCCAGATCGAAAGAGTTGTGCAACTTTTTAATAGGTTCCGTTTGACACGGGGCCATTTTTTTTCTTCTACGAAACGGTTTCATAGTTCATTTCAAGGAGAATGGAACCGTGTTGGAAGTGGGAGCTTTAGAAGTTTATTTTTTCATTTATGGTTTTAGAATGTCTGGAATATAATATGTGAAATTTTGTTGAACATTTCAGCAGTTCGTCAAGATGAAATGCATATATGTAAGCATACTTAAACACTTGTCTTTCATCGTTGTATCAGAAGAAGAAAAATATGAATCTCACGATTAAATAATATTGAATGAATTAATACGGTTACGAAGCGTTCGAGAAAATAGCATCCTTATTAAGCCTAACTCATAAATATCACTTAGATGTATCAAAGCGTTGGAGATATCATCACTTGTTATTCATGTGTCCGTCGTGATGAGTGTGGGATGAGATTCATGTGTAGGGAATTGAATCGAAGTTCCCATAAAATTCTCGTTTCTCATTCTAATAATCCATAACCACATCCCCGAACCATCCATAATCATATGCGCCCCTAATTATGAAAGTTGTCTAAGCTATATATTTATTTTTTCGAGATATAGAAAGGAAAAGGATATTAAATAATTTTCTTTTCCGTTTGACTTGGACCATTTTCATAATTATGGGCGCATATAATATGCTTGAAAGTTGAATTTAGATTTCAATAGAATGATCGAAAGCTGAATTTCGAGTTAAATTGGATTGCTGAGAGTTGAACTTTCAGATTTAATTATTTTACAATTAAACTACACATTATGTATTTGTAACTATAATACCGACGCACATGAGTCCGGCAATATACCCTAAAGCATATAGTTTCATTGATCGACGGCAGAGTCCGCTATTAGACGTGTATCACTTTAATATCATCCAATCGAAATGATAATTGTATAATTAATTAATGCTAATCGAGCAAATAATTCGAATCATTAGTATTTGCGTTAATAACAGTCTACTGAAAATTGTTAATGCTGTTTTGTAACTCGGTGATTCGACGGTCACCGTATCATTGCCCCCTCGAAACTCAACAAAATGGGGGTTCACCTGAAAAAAGAAAATGTCAGCTCCTTTATGGTAATTAATTTCGCCCTATCAAAATTACTTCTTTACCACGATAGGCTAAACGAAGCAGCGGAATATGGAAACACGCGCGCGTTGAGTGAAAATTACAGAGTGACAGATTCGGGGTTGGTAATTACGGGCCCATGGTTGACTGTTCAATAATCCGCGACGAAGTCGAACAATATCGCGAAATCGCTTGAAACTTCGGGCGCAGACTTCGCGCGGCAGGAGCGTGAGGAACTTTCCGCCGGATTTTTCCGCGAACGGCGGACTACTATGAGCCATTAAAAGTTCCATGTTGCTGAACGAATCCGATGAACGAAACTTCATCTCGGGGGCCGATTCGAAAAGGGCCGAAGTGGCCAATAATTGCGATTTATTCGTTCCCGTTCGTCTTAACGTGCTCCCGCATTAATCGCGGCGGCGTTTTCAACAATGGTCTGCCTCCGGCATTAATTCTCCAATTATCGCCAGACTTTTTTCGAACCGGAGACTTCAAGGCCATGGCTCTGAAACCGCCGCGCAATATTCGTTAACCGATTTCTTCGTTTATTAATCAATCGAACGACGCGATCGTACACCTTTTTCAAAACGAATGATTTCCCTTCGCAATCGCGATCGATAAAAATTTTAAAATAAATTATTCACACGTTAGCTAGTAAAGCAATCCTTCAATTTTGAAAAAGTTATTCGTCCGTCTCTTTCTTATCTGCGTTATTCTTTCAGAGATAAAGATGAGCTTCAATTTTTCAAACAGAATGTTATATGTACTTTCTAACCTGCATTTTTTTTCTAGGAATAAAAGTGAATTTCAGTGAGTGCGTAAAGGGTCAGTCTAGTTATAATGAAAGCAGGAAATTGTAATCTGAAAACAATTGAAACCGCAGAAGTGGCAGAAGCGAAAAATTCGAAGCACGGCAGCAGGTAATCCCGTGTTATCGAAGACAGATACCTAACCCATAGACGGGGAGTCGAAAATCGAATTTCCATTGCTCGACTTGCCATTCATGAAAATCATTTGCAGCTCGCTCACGTAGCACTCGGTTGCCGCGTTCGGCTCGGGCCGGTGTTATGAAACATGAAAAATTCAAGGCGGATGATATGGAAAAAATGTTTGCCGCCGCTAAAATTTGTTCCTCGGTTATCGTCTTCGCCGCGGCGAGACAAAAAACGAGCGGGAAAAGGCTGGAACACACGCACTGAGGCGCCGCGGCTGCTGCTGCTGCTGGAAAATCGATCAAAACGGGCGAATGTTACTCGACGACCTAGGTTCGAATAACGCCGTCGGAACGAGTTATTTACGGTGCGCCGACGATGGCCGCGGAAACACAAATATTTTCCAGGAGGCGGAGGGTTGCTATCCCTCGATATAAAAATATTTTATGTCGCCGCGGATCCCGCCATGATGCGCCGGCTTATAAACATTATGCATACTGAAACGCACACACCGGCAACGAACTGAGCATACGTGACCTCATGATCTCCGGGAGGTTCAGGTGAGGATCCTCCTTTGCCCTGTGGATCACCGTGCAGAAAAACATCGAAAAATCCCGATCGATACCGATCCACAATTCCGAAAAAATTATTTTAACCCTCAGCACTCGAGGGGTGACTCAAAATCACCACTAAAAATTGCTGTACCATTATTCATAATTTTACTGATATTATGTTGGTATCTAATTAATTTATTTTTTACGAGATATAGCATTAATTTCATATCAATAGAATGAACAAAAATCATATACAAATAGCTCCGAATGCGAAGAGTTGAATTCATAATTTCATAATTTTACTTATGTTATATTATCTAATTAATTTCTTTTTTATGAGGTATCAATTTCATATTTATAGAATGGATAAAATTTTAAATTTGTGAATATTTAAAATTTTTAGCTTGCCGACTCCTTTATTATCAACATCATTAATTAATGCGTGGGGTATTGCATATCAGTTTAATTCACAGCTACTAATTTTTGTCATAACTGCATTTAAATGCATTTAATTGTCCATCTCGAACAACGCCGGTCGAATTAAAGCCGTATCAACAACCGAGAGAGACAATCGTCATCGGGTAATAAACGAAGTTTATTTTCCAGCGGGAAATCTGTGGCGCGCGCGGTTCCGTGACAATCCAGTTCAAATTACCGGGGCCATTCTCCCACGGAATTCCGCGGCACCGCAAGGCGTTGGTTACACGGCCCTAGGAATTTAATAAATCGAAACTTAAATGCGCATTGAATTCTCCTCGACAGTGATCTCTGACGACGGCAGACAGCGCTCGGGTCCCTTTGGAAGCCACAAGTATCTACTGTATTCTTTAATATACGTATTAAAATGAAGATTATTGAAATTAAGTATATTTTACAGCTGCATACTTTTTACTACTAGTATCTTCTGTATTCTTCAATTTACATATTAAAATGAAGATTATTGAAATTAAGTATATATTACAATTTGCTATTTTACTATATTATATATACTATTAGATATTTTACTATAATAAATAAATTTGATTTGCATTACACAGTTTTCATCTGCATACATTTCGATGCACGTGTGAAAATGGACGTGGTATGTTACATAGATAGAGAGGGGTTGGGAATAAAAATTCGAAACGGAAGGTATCAAGTTTTCATCTCGAAAGTGGAAAGCAAAGTAGGTTAGCTGCCCCCGCTAGAGTTTACGAAGCCAGATACCGTGTTCTATTTGTTGGAATATATAAATCCAGTAAATAACACACAGCCGAGTAAAAATTTCATCTAATCTCTTCAAGAGGAATTACCTGAAATTTTTAAATTCCACAGACATCAGCAGTTCCGTCAATGGCAGACATGCAGAAGCACGTAATCCTCCTGGCAGAGAGTACCATCAGCATTTAAATACTTTCTCTGCTCAAGTGGCTCGATACACGTACAGGTTCGGCACGTTGTTTAATAAGGAACACAGATGTCATTATTCCGAGCGATTAAAGCCCCCAGCTCGAGCAGAACGGGAACGAAATCCGGAAGAATCAATTTTGTTCTCCTACAAGTGGGCAATTCTCGTTCCTGTTGTCGCGCGGTTAGAACGAGAGAAAATAGAAGGAAGATGATAGATGCGAACGAACAAATATGGACTCGGGAATCTCTCTCGCGAGAGGGAAAGAGAAGAGAAGAGAGTGGGGTTCTCCGATCTGTGTATTCACTTGAAGCGGTGACTGTACGTGCGGAAGATATAAACGATGCCACAGAGCAGGGACCATCAATAACTTCTCCTTCCTCTGTTCTTGGCCTTTTCCGTTTGTACAGGAAGTATCGTCTATGTAGGTAAGCTGTTGTCCTTCGTCCTTATATCTTTCGAGGCTGGCTTTCACCGTACGGTTTTTCAGTCCTCTTCGTCCTGCCCTCTTATCGTCCTCGCCCATTCATGGCCGTGTATAGAATTTTGATGGACCTCCGTTGAAATTCATTAACGGCGAATATTTACCGAAATTAGATCCTCGGTTATTTATTGTTTCGTGTTCCACCACGGCGACGTCTTTCACGATTTACGAGGCGTCCCAAAAATATACTTCCTTAAAGGGATGATTCTGAAATCGCTTTGTCAGCAAAAATCGACAAACGTCATGGTCAGTCCTACCTTCAGATTTACCATCACTGCTTCGTTTTTGTGGGACTCGGTGAAGGATCAAATTTATCGGGGGCCCTGACTTCTGCGAGGAGCGTGAAATAAATTAGGGGTTGCGCTGGAATTATAGCGGAATTCATTAAAAGAGCTGCGCAGTGAAATATTCTCCGTAATTTACCGAGAAACTTTGGAACCGGTGTCATCTATGACAGAATACGTTAGACAGTTAACGAGAACAATCTCGAAACTGGAATTCAAAGCAGCTTCTTAGTCGGATGAGAATATAATCTAAAATAATATTTGTTACGAAGGTACAGACATTCTTTTATTGTAATTCATATAAATTGCAATGTTTGAAAAATCTATTTCGCGAATAAAAAATGAATAACGCATATGTTGCGACACGGCAACAAAAGAGTATAAGGCAGAATTTAGTTGGCAGTCCTGTCGGCAAGGCCGATCAAGGAGCACACGGGATGGAAGGACCTTTTTCTTAGAGCTCGTTAAAAAGTTCCACGGCGGAAATGGACCGCAGCGAGGTACTACGGAATTCCGGGGGAACCAGAAATCCCGAAGGAATCTCATTGCTCCCTTTACGCGAGTTTGCTGCATCGACACCTCCTTTAGGAGACACTAACGGGCAGCTCCCTATTTTTTCCCTTCCTCCCCTATCACCTCTTTGATGAGAAAACATTCTTATCGTCGCATTCCTTTCCGCGCATAATTATGTCGATCATTAAACTTTTTATTATCCTTCTGGTCTAGCGACGTCGATGCTGGGAATACACAGTGACGAGAAAAACTCAGCACAACTATTGTAATCTACAATTTTTTTAATGAAAACGCGTGCGAAACAATGCTTTTAGGTTGGAAGATAATCTACCAAAATTGAAGACAGCCAAAACTTCATCATTTTGTTTTCTCGTTTATTAAATAAGATTTACCTCTTGCATTTCATCTATTTTTTTCGTAATTGTTAAACTGAACAATGTTCTTTTCTTTCGTGGATTTTGTAGCGACGCTCATAATAGATTAATAATATACTATAGATATATACTATAGATTAATATAGATTAATAATAGATTAATAATATATTTACCTTTTGCATTTCATCCATTTTTTTCGCAATTGTGAAACTGAACAATGTTCATTTCTTTCGTGGATTTTATAGTGGCGCTTATAATAGATTAATAATATAGGTGGTACAATTATATAGAAATGGTATCAAGACGCCACGCAATTTCGTTAACCGATCTAATTTCCGCGTTCGGTGAACCTAATTTAGCGGCGGTATAGTGCGACGTTAGGTACCACAAGTATCGTGCCCCGGCACGATATAATCGGGAACCCGTCGTCCGCGCTCGCGTTTCAATAAACAGTGAATTATTACGTACACCTATATTTGCATAATGTGTGTGCAGTGCGCCGCCATTACGGCGAAATCGATAACGTAGCCCTAAGCGAGCACCGATCGTGTCAACTCCATCTTGCCGAGGTTGTGGTTCTTAAAGATGTCCCACTTCCGGTCCTTAACCTATTCACCAGCCGTTTCCTGATTCAGGCTGTTAAATGTAAGATATTAATAATCATTATTCAGAATCGGTAGACACGATAACGATTCTGAATACGAAACAACGTAGTACACACGTTCGTCTGTTCATGCTCAATTAATCTCTGAATTTGTTATAATTTGGCCGAACCAGTGCGGTGATCCCTTAATGGCCGTTACTGCAGCAATAATTGGTTAGCGTATTAATTAAACCGTGAAATCGAATGGTTTAATGTTCCTATTACGATGATTATCACGAGAGTAATATCGGTAACACGATTGATATTGTTATTTATGTATTCTGCACGGAGTTTCGAATTGCCGCAGCTCGAAATCGGCGATTATATGTGCCCTGTATAATTGTACAGCTCTATAATGGCGGGAGCCGCTTTATCGACGCAGCTGATCCTTCAACAGCACGCAAACATATTCTGTTAAATAAACCTTCAGAATATTTATACCGCCTGTAAAGTATTTCTATACTTTTCGTAAAATAAAATAATAATAATGATAATAATTTGCTTTATTTAAGCCTTACAGCTAAGAAATTTGACTTGGTCTACCCTGACCAACTCTTTTAGTCTCCTAATTATCACTAACCTCCTTAATTCCATATTTATTATAGATAATAATGTACTATAGAATAATAATGTAACTATCACTCGAGCAGGTTGTAAACTGATTTCCTGCAGCAAACAGAAGCTTCGTTACGCTAATTCAAATATCATCAATTTTTTTTTTAATAAAAAACAGGAGAAGTAAAAAATGTGTTCCGACAACTAGAACAGAACTCGTTTGCAAACTTCCGCAAACATTTAGTTAATTTGATTCTAATTTCGACACAGCTTGGGAAGAGCGTACTATCACAGGAGCGGTGGCAGGTTAATGAAATGATTAAAGCAATCGCGCGGAAGTTCCAGAAAAATTAAGGAAGTTCCGTGATGAGGAGCACAGCTCGCAATATTAATTTTCATTTGGAAAAGCGTGCCGCAATTACGGGAATTACGTTAATTTTAACAAAGTTCCACTGGGGGGTGGAGGGTGGTGGGGCCCGGTCAGACAATTTTGAGGAACAATGGCAGCTGTACGTGCCACTTGGTTTAAAATTTCCTTAACATCGTGCATAGTTACGAGCTCGCGCAAACTTCCGGCAAGTTGTTAGTCCTCGAAGCGGAGAGAGGAGGGCTCTTAACGGTGTCCGGCAGTTCAGGTACGGAGAGCAACTATGCTGCGGCAACTATGCGCGCGCGGTACCAATCGTTTTCGGCGAGCAACAAACGACCCCCTCGAGAGAGAATCGTTTCCACCGCTTTTGTCACATTTTTCGCATCATTCGGACATTGTTACGGCCCCTCCATTCGCCAACTACATCTACTCATTATTTTCACCTCGATAGTTCCTCTCGGAAAAACTTTTACGCAAATCCCAAATTTTTCACACTAATTCAATTTTACACTCGCTATGAATTTTCAGGTAAATTTTATACGAACAGTAAATTTTAACAGGGATAAATATTATACAGTTAAATTTTAAATCAATAATAAATTTTACTGAGACAATTTTAATAAATATTATCAAACAGTTAAAAGAGCAATCGAAACGAATCGAATTTCTGACCTCATTGATCCAATTATTTTCATCAGAAATTGTTTTCGCATTTTGAAAAATTTAATAAATTTTGAGATGCATCAGATTTTCGAAATTAATCTAGTGGAATATGTATCGAGATTTCTTTTGAAACAACTGTTTCATCACCGTGTTTTTTTTTTCAACCGGTGGTAGCTCCCGCAAATTGAAAAATAATAAAGGCAGTTTCCTCTGCGGCAAACAAAAAATACATCTGGAGACTCCTTTGTTAAAATTACACTCCGCCAACTCGTTGGTACCTCGCTTTGTTATTTAACGAAGTAACAGGATGTTTTTAATTCTCGTGCGCGGTGAAATGTGTGCGCGTTAGTATCCGCAAAGAATAGCATAACTCTTTCTCCATTTAGTGTACCGGATGGAGTAGAAATTGAAATGAATATACGACCCTTGTATAATAAAAGATATTGTTCCGAACTAGTGACCTACATGGGAATTGTTAATTAAATGCACAATGCGGTTTCCGGAAGTTGGGTAATGAATATTGCTTCTGGAAGTTAAATTAGGGGAATCATAACTGATGTTACGTTAACGTTACGTGTGACAACAGTGGCAAATAGAGATTCATTTCAGCCATTTTGCATGTTTAAGCGTGACTCGCTTTCGTGCTGTTTACCGGCGAAGTGATTCGATATTATTAATAAATGATTAATTTCAAATTGAGGTACTCCAAATGTACAACATCAATATGCATTTTCACCTATTTGTTTATTAAAATATTATATGCGTTGAATATTATATTTATGAATTAATTTAATATAGAAATGTAAAATGTTGAGTTTCAATCTAAATCAAGAATTCTGTTATTTTTCGAAAATATTAATAAAAACTAATGTGCAAATTTTCTTTACTCAGAAGTCTGATTACTTTAAAAAATTTTGAATTAAGAGTTAAAAGGAAAGGCTACGCTCCAGTAATTTTATCCGAATGGAGCTACATAGATGAAAGACTTCCGACGTTTCACATGTACGGAGAGTATACAACGCACCAAAAAGCTTCTATCAAAGTGCTTTACGGATAAAAATGCGGCCGCACGAGCTAGCGTACGTGCAAGTTCTTATACTTCATGTTAAAATTTAATTACACCGTAGTACAACTAACCGCACCCCTGCATTATTAATCCGAACCCTTATTGTAATTAATTCAAATTTTTCACTGTGTGCAATTAATCCTTTACATTAAAACTTCAGCATACACTCGTATATTCCACGTACAGATCAATCTAAAATTATTTTAAAACCTGGGAATGAGAAATATCTTTACACAATTCATGAAAAAATTCTAAATTAATTATATATAAAATATGTAATTTATAGAAAATATAATAACTTAATATGTTATTGATTTCGACATTTTGAACAACTTTTTCAATACAGTATTCGCGATAGTTTTTTTGCAAATATCTCAAAAACTGAAAGCAACCCCCCTATATTGGAAAAGAAAAAAGTTGTTCAGAATGTTTTGCTGCATAAATATTAAAATCGGAGTACGCAGACCTTTTCTATATAATTACCAAATTTGAAAAGATTGAACATATCAATAAATGCTTTCCCTCTATCAAAATCGATTCAGTTTCTATTTCTTGCGATCGATACAGGCAATTGTTATTTTGCATAAAGATCCACAGTCCACTAACGACTAACAAGACAGAAATTTTAAACAACGCGGCTCGTAACTCGAGGGTCCAGCTAGTGGACGAGCTACGACGACGTTGGGGTTCCCCTTCGAACCTCGTGAAACTTTCGCCATAAACATCGTTCGCTCGTGTTCGAGGGACACGTGTATTGTATTACAGTATGTTTAAACATGTACAGCATGTCGGGTCTCATCGACGGCAAGCGCGGCAAGATAAACAGTCGTGGACGAGGTCGAGATCTGCACTCAAGCTAATGCACCGTCGCCGCCGCTTTTCGCCTTTTTCTGGAAACCCGACCAGTCTTCCCTGTTCCCATCTAACAGGCTGGTGGTGTGTTTCACACCCTCTGCCGTCTCCGAGCCCAGGTCTTTTCCCGTAGAATTCGCGCGACACAACGCCGCGCCTCGAGGAAAAGAGACCCCGGTTCAGTAGCCAAATTGGATATACAGGGAAAAAATCTAGGCGACACCTTTCCTGCTGAAAGACGAGCCAAGCTTCTCCACGGAGAACTCTACCATTCGCGCGTATGTACCAGCCCTGGTAATTTCTAGCAATCTCGCCTTCTGCTTCTTGACAACGACGGATATTTTAGCGAGTGAACGAGCTGCAGATCCCGACGAGTGATTTCAGTTAAATTTCTAGCATAGTTGGCTGAGAGATTCAACTCGGAGCCTCGGTCCTCGTAATTCAACACCGTATACACATTTTTTTTACCCCGCTTCAAGCATTTCCAAAATATCGAATCATCCAACACAACAATTGTTTTCGTCATTAGTGGATTTCTAAATTTAAGTCTTTTTTTTTTGAAGATTAAAATTATTAAGGGAGGAAATAATATTCTAGTTACTGGATATGAAATCTGACATTTTCTGTCTCGCACAATCCACCCAAGTTTTGATAATTTCTTTTGCAAAAGCGTTTTTAATCAAAACTGTTCGTTACGGAATAATTCAGTTGCTCGAGGGACAGGGAACCACGTGTAACACGATTAATTAACAGAGTGGACGATCAAGACATTTTTGTGAAACAAGTCCTAGCGAAGAGTGGCTCTAGTTTGAAGCTGGATTTTAAAGATGAGCTGGTGGAGCATCAAGCTAATTTCTCTTTTGGTCCGCGTGGTCGAGATAACATCTGCTGTAAAAAGAACGGTGTGGCGTGTAGAAATTATTTATTGTCGGTGAATACGGACGCTGTTTACTCCGCGACCGTTCTTGCGGAGTCGGCATGCCTTTGGTTGGACATGGTTCCCCTCTAGGGGGTGAAACTCGTAAGCATCGCTTGATCTTTTCAGGTTTACAATTAGCAGGATACAAAGATGTGTCTCTTCTCGAGAATAATCACCGGTAGTCATTTACCATTATCATGCACCCCTTGTGCCCCTCGGGGTGCTTATTCGTACATTTTCTATTTCTACACAATATTCCTTGCACATAGCCAAAAGTCACTAGATTATTTAAAATTCGAATTTGTTGAGATTCGAGTGAAAGAGTTATTCCTTTGTAGAATTAAATTATTTATACAATACTACCAGTAAAGTCTTGTTTCTTCACTAATTCGCTACATCCAAGATATGTTATAAATTACAATAAATCGACACATTCAAATAAACTAGAGGCAAACAATAAGAAATTTGAAAATTCCTTTCATTGAAAAGTTGCATAATTATTCTGCAGTCATTTAACATTATTATGCACCCCTTGTGCCCCTCGGGGTGCTTATTCGTCCATTTTCTATTTCTACACAATATTCCATGCACACACTTAAAAGTCACTAGAATATTTAAAATTCGAATTTGTTGAGATTCGAGTGAAACAGTTATTCCTTTGTAGAATTAAATTATTTATACAATACTTCCAGAAAAGTCTTGTTTCTTCACCAATTCGCTACATCTAAGATATGTTATAAATTATAATAAATCAACGCATTCAAATAAACTAGAAACAAACAATAAGAAATTTGAAAATTCCTATCATTGAGAAATGTGTTATCAAAAAGTCGCATAATTATTCCGTGTGTTCAACGCACGTTATTCGACAGAATCATCCGAGTGAGCCTTAATCCCAATCGGGAGAGTAGCTCTGTTTGCAGTATAATAAACAGAATCGCACGCAGGCGGTACAATTAATATTTTAGCGGTGCACTGATATTGGTTATACAGTGTCACCCATCGCGCAATAATTTGACAAATATTGCACAGCACAGGGCAGATTGATGGTAGCCGATGACGGCGCGGCTGGCAAAGACAGTACGCGAAAGAGATACGCGTTTCTACCGTGAGTGCTGTTTCGTGTATGCACAAGTAAATCCGCAAATGGAGAGTAAATATATTCTACGATTGTGAACGGGGTACGGGGATGAAACTTATACAGCTGTGTATATTTTTTATTTAATTCCCTATGCCCACCATATCCACGCCGTTTCCTCTTTCATCGAAAATTTACTACCCTCCCTAAGTGCCTTAGCGCGGCAGACTGTATTTATTATTATTTAGAGTCTCAACGACGCGATACAGCACGGTAGAGACACATTACTCGATTGATCGATTTATATTTATGAATTCAATTATATGTATAAATTCCAGTGGGTCTCGTAATTATTTTTACGATGAAAATGGTTCAGATTACATTTCTCGTCGCAGAAATTACATCCATTTGTTACCTCGCCAGAAGGAAATGGATTGCTTTGTTTCTAACATTTCTATTTTCCTACAGCTTTTTCAATCGGAGAGCGCCACTTACTGCAGACGGATTAACACTCGGCTATACACGCGAAGCTCTGACCTGTCCT
This sequence comes from Lasioglossum zephyrum, assembly GCA_028455615.1. NCBI lineage: Eukaryota > Metazoa > Arthropoda > Insecta > Hymenoptera > Halictidae > Lasioglossum > Lasioglossum zephyrum. The sequence continues at coordinate 6,240,915 of CM052326.1, forward strand.
GCAAGAACGTCTCTCTGTAGATTACCCCGTGGAAACTTTTAAAGGTGCGAGCACTGCAGCAACGTCCAGACCGGTCGACCGTTCAGCGCTGCTTTCTTCACGGTAAATCACATCGATCACGATTCATGCTTACATACCTACTGTCTGTTCACGAATCTCGCAGATTTGCTCAGTCGTCGCGACCGTTTCGTTCTGCCGCGAATAAAATTCCCTGCAGCAATTCCCTCGCGATTACCTTGCACAATTTCACACGTTTTCTTCTCAATTATGGCTTTACGCAACATCGGCGCAACACTCGTCCGATTAAAACGATCCCAAACACGACACAACTCGGATCATAATTACCCGCTTAATCCACGATTCAATGGAGCCTCGGTTATCCGAACAAGTCCAGCGCGATTCAATCCGCAAATTGATAAAAGATTCAACCCACTGTTTCAGTCTTTTCAAAATCGGTTTGCGAACGACAACCTAATTGAACAAAATTGTTCACGTTGAGTAACGTCATTGTGTCGTTTTGTATCGTCAGAATGGCGACAGGTTGGCGGTGGACGATTGCCGAGAGGTCGCCGGCCCATTTGAAAATTGGGAAAACGCGGGCATTGAAGAGCTCGGAAGAAAGGGCTTATAGAAATTTTTCAGCTCGGGGGGGGGGGGGGGAAGGGGCAAGGACCTTTTACCAGTGCTAAAATAATGGGGTATCGTTGGCGGCGGTACCTGGCATAGAACCCACGAATGGACACTGTTCGACGTTCCTGGATGCTCCAGAGATGCATTTTACCCCGGAGTGCTGTTCCGTGTATGCACGAGTAAATCCGCAGGTGGAGGGTAAACATCGCCCTCGGTGATCGCGGCTGGAAAGGTCTGCTCCGGGACCCAGCCATCCCTTATTCCGCTGCCGTTTTCAAAGGTTGGCGCCCTTTTTCGTCGTCTCGTCTGTTTGCACGGGGCAGGCCAGGGCCTCTTTCGTTTTCTCGTGTGTGCATTCGCGTGTGCCTCATTGATACTGTATTTTCCCCTTCCCCTGATCCACGGACTGGTCCGTCTCCTATTCAAACCTTTTTGCCGCCAGCTCGTTGTCTCGAGAATGATCGTTCTCGACTCGGTTACTCGCTCGGGTGGTATAATCTCCCTAATCGGGACCACGACTTCTCAGCCGAGGATTCCACCACTTCGGCCTACCCTCTTAGCCCCGTCAACAGCTGCGCCCGGGACTTTTGCGGCACGCGAAAACGGATTCGAGGGCTCTCACCGCTTCGAAAAATCGATATTCTCCTGCTCTCTTTTGTCTTTAGCGTCTCCGCGCTTTCGAAATACTGTAATCTGTACAGCCGCGTACAGTACAGCGAAAAAGTATTCGAGATATACTGCACATGCATTTTTAATGATGATTAATATGTTAGTTACCGCTTCCACGCTTCGAGGAATACGTACCTACGCGAACGCCTGCAGGCAGGCAACCATCTTGCACCGCTGTGTACCTGTTGGCATAACGCTCTCGCGGAGAGGGCAGGCAACCACTTTTACAAAACTTCAATTTCACATAGAATATTCAACCCTTAGTCTCAAAATGTTCTTTACGTTATGGTATCTAATCAGTAGAAAATCTTATTTTCAGTGGTGGTGGCTTTTATAGATTCAGCGATAAGTAAAAATCGTATTAAATTCTCTGGAGTTTTATATTCTAAGTTTAAGTATTGTACGAGGTATTCTATCAATTTCGTATCCATAAAATCGTATAGAATGGAATTTTTCTAGGTCGAAAGAAATATTTAATTTTCAAGTTAAAATAGCTCCGAGTTGAAAGGATGAAGATTAAGTTGTTCCTTAAAATGGATATACTCTATCGAATTGCAGGTAGTCATTTTTATGATAAACGGATGTTTACTTGTCACCATGATTTTTATTCCGAATCATTTTAATTCGATACTGAAGTAAACTCGTCCAGAAAGTGGTTCTAATAATTTGATCAGCCACGGTAAGCTGTTTCGGATGGTTTCCTCAGTCCAGGGTTAATATCACGTTGGTAAATGGTCTGCACGTATAGAAACGATTGTATCGGATACAGAATAGCAAGGCAGGCAAGGAGGGAATAAAAGATTCCATTGGCCGCGATCGCGTTTGTTTCAATCCCGCATGCTATTGGTTTCTCAAAGGTTCCTTTTATTTTTCAACGCGTGTTTACTCACCGGTTGCCCTTCGTGTTCCTTCTGAATGTAACGCCCTTAGAAAAGAGAAGTAAAAAGCGCGGAAAGCAGAGATCGTGACTTCCATCATGAACGTTAATGCCGGGCGTCGTCGGGATGGGCTTTTGACGTTAACGTGCGTGCTCGAAGAACTTCGCAGGGGATCTGCAACGGGGTTCGGATATTTTTTCTTTTTTTTTTCCTCCACCATAGAAATTCCTGCCGAGGCCCTGCATTCAATGCCCAAGATTCGATTGTCGGAGGACTGATACTCGCAACCATCAAACGACCGTGAATTCTTTAACATTAAAGTGTCGCTCGCAGACAGAGTTTCGTTCTTGCTTTTGTCTAAAGAGTTTCTGTTTTAAATGGATCCGTGAAAAATTGAAAATGAAATTTTTATAAAATTTTACAATTGCATTTATCTTACGATTTAATATATATTATATTTAAATTCACCCTCTTGAAATAAAATTTAGAAATCATGCTCGAACTAGCTTGTTTGTTGAGCTTTTGAACCGTGATATCAAAATCCGATATATTTTATATTCATAAATGAAATTGAATTGTTTTAAATGCGAAAGATACGCGCGTTCAATTCCACACGCCGACTGCTATTATCACCATCGATGGCTAACGTTATTAAATTGTTTGAAAGTGATTACAGTGGCACGGATGTTGTCGAACGCAAATTTCGCCGGCGCTTAAATAACAGAACGTACGCGCCGGTTTATTATTCGTGCAGTATTTATTGCATTGTAAAATTGTTTGGGAACTGTTTGCGCGGGTAACAACTTTTCGATTCATTTATTGTTAATTTTACATTCACGGATGTTTACCATAGCACATGCGTCGAGTTGAAAGCTGCTGAGCGTCAACAACCGGTACTCGATGGGTTCCACCGACCAAAACCCATCTATCCATGGTTGCACAAATGTGCAGAGGCAGGCCCATCAATTTTGGTAGCGCGCCTGACATTTTGCTGTCCAAATTGTATTTGTTTAATTAGAAAATCTATTTCGAAAAATTTTTATGGTACTATAAAGTAGAAAGAATCAATGTGTTTGAAATTTTCTTTCGGAACATTCTCTTGATAATGAAGATTGCAAAATAATGAAGTGAAAAAATAATTTAATGCAGATAGGGATGAAACAGCTGAATTTCCCGAGAAGAGTCCCCACGAATTGAATAGACGTTTGAGGAAGGTGTTGGATGACCTGGTCATATTTATGAACACTCTCGTAGAACGTTTTCTAAACATCCTCTTGAAAGACAGCTTGTATAGCAGCGTGCGTGTTGACCAGCTGGAAGCAGGCGGACTGAAATGACGAAGCCTCGGGGCCCTAATCATTGCAAAATCACCTCGCTTCACTTTCTTGATAGTTGGTAAACATCTGCGAGTTTCCATCGTGCACACACTATTTATCTTAATCAATCTCAAATATTAATGCACAGTGACTCACGTTAATATTTGGACGGTCTAAATAACCTTTTTTAATATTGGAGTATACAATAGAATTTGATCTTTTATGAAAAGAACTTTCTTTTTCAAAAATTTCACTTCACAACGTTTTAGATTTAGTGCTGTTAGAGGTAGAAAATCGTGAAAAGTTACAATTTTTACGATCTTTAATTACATCTTTAATTATTTTTACCATCTAGTGCTGTCTGATATAAGCGTGGTTTTTAAAAAGTTTTTTTATTTTCTACTTTTTAGCATTTACTACCGAGCGTATTTAATAATAGTGGTAATAAATATAAAATTCATTAATATAAATATAAAATATTCAATTCTTTTTTGTTTGTTTCGAGTGGCCGAGACCCTTCACCCAAAATAAATCTAATTTCGCTAACAGGACTGAAATAAAAACATCTTTCCTCTTCCTAAGAACTCAATGAGCCTGAATAATTTTTGTTTGCCTCGGAGATTCCGGACGAACAATGCGTAAACGTCAGCTATGAGATCACGACACGATAATACTATGTCCACAGTTCCTCGACATGATGAATTCAGCAAATTTTTGAACGGTCATATTAAAATGACAGACGAGGTTACGCGGGAACAGACAAGCTTACAGGAGCTCTTACAGCACAACATTTTTATCAATTAATATTTCCTTCCCCGGATTTTAATTAAAATTCTTCGCTGCCGCTCGAGGTAAACAGAAGGAAAGATGGATTAGCCGGTGGGATGATAAAATCTGATTGGATGCAGCATGTGTAGTTGATCGGCGAATGAAACAGTATGTCGACGTTCGGTCTACCTCGAATCCATCGATATTCCCACGAGCCCCGAGCGAATTTACACAAACAAATCTGCGGCGAAATTATGAGGGAATAGTTGAATACAGATGAAAATGTATCGTGGATTCAAGTCGCGCAAAACTTGTCCCACGGTTCGCAAAATAAAAATGTCGCGCCTTTGCAGTCGGCTAACAAGCAGCACGGGAAAAGGGAACGTTTTATAAAGCAAATCGCCGGTGGAGAGGGCACCAAGAAGAGGGAAAATGATAAAGACAAAACAGTAACAAGCAGCCGCCGAGGAGTTTCTGCACGTACATACATACCGGAACAAACTTTCATCTTTATTCCTGTCAAACGTTTTAAAGCGAATCAAATTATAAGGTAAGGGACGCGATAGTAGGGAAGAGAGAACACGGACGAGCCTTCTATTCGAGGAACAGGAATTTTTCTACCGATATGACTTGTTAGACTCTCTTTGAGGTAACCGGAGGAACGAGATGCACGATGGCTCCGACGCTGATCGAATAAAACCCTCTACAAGACTTTATTTTACGATATAATAAATTGCTCCGAGTCGCGCAAACTACTTACCGCGACTCTTGTAATCCACCGAGAGCTCCCTTTGAATTATAATAACTTTTTCCAAAGTGGAACAAGCTACTCCAAGCCTCTCCGCGTTGCTACAAGGATTAGTTTAGCAGATTACGTTTAATTTGTCGAACTTAATCGGCGGCTATGAAAAACGCGTCAAACGATCTCTGTTAATGGTCTCGAAAAATATTTCAAAGAATCAAAAGCGGAGAGTAAATCGTTGAATAATTCTTTTTAAAATATTTTTTATTTAATCCGGTTGTAGAAATCACAGTTTGTAAAATTGATTAAAACTGTAGAACGTCTGTGAAAAGTATGCGGTCGGATTTCTCTTAGAGGATCTACCGAATCGCTCAGCCTAAATTAATTAATCTGGCCCCGCTTTTGTTGATGAAGTAGCGCTGTTTGTCTGTTTCAGACAAAGCTTGCAAACAATTGATAAATAGGACGCAGACTTTTCTAGTGTCTTGCAAGACGTCTGGCTCGTTTTGTGGCGCGACAAATATTGAAAGACATCTTTCAGCTTTCTTTGACGACAGAGTTGTCCGTGTATCGTATGTCTCTGCATTAAAGATATAAATCAAACTAGTAGAATAATCAACTAAGAAACTTTCTAATATTCTCCTTAAATATTCATTACTGCTTTAGTTTCGAAAAGTAATTGTTTTTATTTTAATTGTTTTAATCATTACATTAATCAATATTTTTATATAATTGATGGTAATCTTTAAATCAAAAATAAAATAGATTTTCTACTTTTGATTAGAATTTCTCAGTTCATGTATATTTTTCAAGATGGAGTTCTTTCAGTGCGTGAGATCGGGCAGATGGTAAATTCAGTGACACTTCGAAAATTCGAAATGAATTACTGGGAGTGGGACAGGTTATTATCGGCTCATAAATTATGCTTTATCATTCTGCGTATGTGGTAAGGCGAGTGGGGGCCTTATCCAACCCGGTCAAAGAGTTTCCCGTCCGTGGGGAAATAATCGCTTCCCTTAATGTAACCACCTGAAATATACGGGTGAAAGTTTGCAAAGTCATACCGACTGAACGCACCCGCGTAAGATGATTAAAGCAAATGGAAACTTGTTGCAGTGGGTCTTAGAGTCATCGTGCCGAACTTCGTTCCGGCAACCATACTCGGGTTAATCATGCGTATCTGGCGCGATTCGACGAACGGGAACACCGCTAGTTCTCTAGTTCTACTCGGGATCAATTACAGTCTGGAACAACTGCAAGAGGATGAACGTTGTGATTGGCCCTGAGCTATTTATGCGAATTCTGGATTCCGTACGCGAATCTCTATCAAACGAAATTGTGAAATTGTCCAGAATTGTATCAATTCAAACAAGATAATCACATTTGAACAGCTTCGGTACTTGGAAAATTGGAAATTGCATAAACTCTGCAGTCTAATACACCCCGTGGTGCAATGTTTCCGAACGGAGCCATTAATGTCGATTTTCGAGAAAACATTAACAATTTAGAAGTATAAATTATTACTTTATGGAGTTAAAACTGATATGAATATTTGTTTAAAATTGAAAAATATATTTTCTTTTTCAAATTTAGTTTCTTAAAAAGTGCGTCCGGTTAGTTTCTTAAAAAAGCTATATAGGAATCATTCAACTGCATTTTTCCGTGTAACATTTTATGTTATTTTGTTGTGTTTCAATAATTAAATACCAAACATTATTATTAAAATTTAATAATTTATACATCTAAATTGTGAATGTTTTCTCGAAAATCGGCATGAATGGCTCCGATCGGAAACATTGTGCCACGAGGTGTAATTGTTACATCTGAAATTGTAACAGTTCTGCCCTTTATTTATCTGAAAAATGAACGAGAAAAAAAGTGTAGAGAATTATTATTACGTTTTTGATGTTTACGTGCGCGGTTATATCGAACGTATAAATAATCGTGTGTGCTACGTTTCAGGATTAAAAATGGAGGAAAAAGAGTATTTTGCCGCAGCCCCCGGCATGGTAGCATGATTAATACGTAATCGGGACTCTGTTTGCGGCGTTTTTGCGGAATAGTTTCGTTCGTGTTCATCGTTATCGTCATCGATGGTTGCGCAGCCCTCCGCGTCGTACCATTAATCAACGCCGCACGAAATTGAGCACGAAGCAAATTGTAATTGAAGGGTAATTTTAGCTTTCTGTATAAATCACGGCTGCAATAATCTACAGTAATTACTATCAATCGCCGGTGGTTTGGTAGTTTCATCCTGTACACGATCAAGTGGCGCACCACCCTTGAGTTACAACTTCCAACTCCATTTACAGCTTCGGGTTTTCCTATCCAATTTTACGCATCTAACGTTACCAAAAATTAGATCTCGGTACATATGCATACATATACATATACATATGTGTCCATTATTATGAGAGTGGTCTAAATCATATATTTCTTGTTAAGAGATATTCAAGGGGAAAGTATATTAACACTAAATTGCATAGAATTAAATATAATCGTTTGAAAGTTGAATTTGAATTTAGATTTAAACATGCTGAAAACATTTTTAAGGGGTGATCCCAAAAAATTCTAATTCTCAAATGACAGTAGAAAATATACAAATTTTCCGCAAGATTGTTAAACATCCATTTCCGCTGGCCGCGCTAATTACAGTTGGATCTAATTCTATAAAAACGGGTTGAGCAACAATTCCCGGCAGGCGGGAAACGCGGCGAAGCCGAACATTTCAGTAATATTCGTGAAAACGAATGGAAATACGATATCTTTGTTATTCTCGTTAAAACAACTCCGACCACGAGGTATGTTCTCATTATTATTCCACTGGTTATAATTGAAGGCGGGATGCACAATCTTTGCCGTACATCTACCGCTAATATATTCAGGTTATACAGTGCCGGCGCGGCGTGCAGCAGCATCCTCGCGAATATTTCTCTCCCCCTGGGGCTACCCCTCGCGGTTTCTTGTTGACGAACTCTAGAGAACGCATCGATCCATCCGAATTAGTGTTTTATTTCGAGGGCTCCTCCTAAGCTCTCGCTTTAATTTTCTACCTGAAAAAATCCTTACTTTTTTACGGTCCTACCCCTCACACCCCTTCCAACCCCTTTATCTCTTTCTCTCTCGTTCCGGCGTTCCCGATCTGTTCGAGATGCGAGAAGCGCGGCCGGAATAAAAACGGCGGAACGACTGTTTTACGCTAGGCGAAATCGCTATTATACTGAACTTAATTTTTTCCACGTGCGCGCCGGTTTAATCGGTTTTCCCTGCGATGAGGCGAGCTATCAGCCGCAATCAGTTCTGCTAAACATTATCATAATCGTGATAATGCACTCCGGAACGAAGCGGAACGTTATTCCACCCAGCCACCGACCTGTTTAATTAAAATTTGTTCGCCGTGGTCACTGAATTGTTTTACAAATGAAAATTAAAAGAATTGTTTTAAGATAATATCTTCCGGTTTTTTACCCTGGTGCTTCTTTTCATTATTCTTCCGTGCTTCCCAGGGTTCTGGATGTTGCAATTGTTTTCAATATCTGCGGGGTTAATATTGCTTTCGGGCATTGTCTTTCTCTTTGTCGGAGCTAGTATTGTTCATAATCTTAATTAGTGTCGCTTGGATCTATTGTTTCGATGATAGCTTGTTTTGTGCTCGTTTGACATGCTTTTTCAAGCTTTTATTTGGCGCTCTTTGCTTTATTCACCCTTTTTATAATATTCTTTTCTGATAAACTGTATTCATACTATTTTTGCATTCGTTCGTTATGGCGCTTGTGGTACTTTTTATTTTATTTAGAATCATTTCATGTTACCTTTTTAAATCGGTGATTTATGAACAGCAACCGCCCCATTCAATATTCAATCTTACGACCCGACAGATTTATTCAGTTTGTTTCTCTGCTACTACCCCCCAACTGTTCGCTGTCGGAAATTAATGGTAGCGATTTCGAAAAATTAAATCACCGCGTGTCATACCAATCGGAATGATACCGACCCCCGGCAGGAATTATCTTTTGGAAGGTAGCGCACGGTGGAAGTGATTCATGGATTCTGTCTGTCGGAACAAGTCGATTTTAATTCAGACTTCAGCCCTGTAATGGTGCCGTTTTAATATTGGAATCAGTTAGCGGAAACATGAATTTACTCTATAAATTTATTATATATTATACTTGTATTAATTTTCGTTCCCAACGAATATAATAAAAAATTGACTTGATTTCCTTAATTAAGAATACAAAATGACGGTGGTCACACCTCTTTGGATATTTTTTCTCGAAGGGATGATTTTGCCAGCGGAATCGACCCTGCAAAACATTGATAACGGCGTGATTCGGGATTCGATATCGACGAAACGATAAATTAAGAGTGGCGCATCCAATCGATGAATGTCATACGTTAGGCGAAAAGGGAGAAGAATTTGTTGGTCCGAGTTTCTCGGTGCAAAAACGGCGAGCATTAGGGATTGAAGTAGACACGACTGGAGTGTGCATTAAGGGGTGATTGAGAGAGAAACGAGTGAGAAGGGGTTTCGTACGAGGGGGTAAAAAGCGTGTACGTACTGGGAGGGTTGCTCTCGCCAGGGTAAAGGCACCCAGGTATACACGTATAGATGCCGCGTGCCGGCGGTCTTTCCGTTTGGAAACGCAAGAACTTCTTAGGAGAGTATCTGTCAAAGGGGTTCAACGAGCAAAAGAGTGAAGGCGTATATACACCGCGATAGAACGCGAGAGAGAAACTCTCCCTCGAGGAGGGAGGGGGAAAGAATAGTGAAGGAAAGAGAAGTTCCCGGGGGTGGAAAATCAAAATGGAATTCCGGTCGCTCGACGAGAAGCGAAATTTTCCGCGTCCTTAAGCCTCGAGTTCGATAATTTCTTGGAACACAGTTTCGCGATTTCCACCACCCTTTAAGTCGGCCACGCTCCCTGAACTTGCCCCTTTGATATGGAAAACGCCGATTAAGTGTCCCCGATTCACCAACTTTTTCATAACCCGACGAACTCCGAAATTGCTCTCACCTAATCCTGGCTATTCACTTCTATGTTAACTTCGTATTAATCTTAAGAAATAAATTTTTCATATAATACAAATTTAATATTAATTCAAATATGCAGACAGAGTGAAACAGAAATTTATTTTCTATCTTAATATGTTTCATAGGTACAACCAAAATATTCTAATATTTTTACTTTTATTAATCTTGAGAAATAAATTTTTCATATAATACAAATTTAATATTAATTCAAATATGCAGACAGAGTGAAACAGAAATGTATTTTCTACCTTAATATGTTTCATAGGTACAACCAAAATATTCTAATATTTTTACTGTTTTAAGCTACACCTATTAATTTTTTTTAATAAATGCATCAATCCACTGTTTAATAATATAAATTTAATATCAATTCAAATATAATATAACTATTCAGACTGCGAATGTCTCTGGAAAATTAGTTTGGGCATTTTCAAGCGAAATGAAAATTTTCCGACGTCAAGGGCCATGAGTCACAGACACGGACATAGTTCTCCGGTGGATATCATTTTGTTATCAGATCGCAGGGACCGTGCCAGAAACGTAGGGTCGGTCTAAACGAAAGTACTCGATGCTGGAAGAGTTCGGGAAAATTTCTCGAATATATTCGAGGATGCTTGGCATTCACGTTGGCGACGTCTAGGTGGAGAGTCCAGTCCGGTGGCGATACATTAGCAATTTGGCGACAGGGGTGCGCCGAGACACTGGACAGCAATACCTTAATCGCGAGTCGAGGAAAGCCGCAGTCTCCTTTCACAGGACTTTAGACACCATAAAGCAGCGTAATGTAGTGTCGGAGACACCACTGACAAAGATACGACACCCAGGGGCCTGTGGCAGCTATAAGTGAGTGCTCAGCCGCAGGCACTCTCCGATTCTCTGTTGCCCCCACCCCCTTTTGCCACCCCTTTCCTCGCAATTTCTAGCCGCCACTACTTTCTTCGTTCCCCGTACAACCCTCTCTCCTTCGCTACCCCTCTTCGCGAGAAACTGTTCGTCCTTTAACCCATTCTTGAACGAACTCGAAACGGATAGGGATCTTCGGACCATAACCTGCTCACTTCTCTCGGTTATCCCAGGCGAATACCGCCTGGAAAAATCCGCAGTGACGTACAGCAAGATTATATGTGCTTCATCTACACTGTCTGCCTACCCCTACTCCGGCAACTCTCTATTTATACTGCTTGATATTTCAAACGTGGGAACGCAGGTATAAATCGATGAATTACTGTGCTGGTTAACTTCTTAAATATTAGACCACTGGATCAAATAAATAAATAGTAGTGTTAAATGGGTAAATGTAGGAAACCAATTGTTCTAACATCTTAGGAAAGTTCAAATGTTATGGCCCAATAGTAACAACATGTATTAGAAATTTCAATCTCTATGTTTCGTAATGAAGATTTTCATGAAGCAAGTTAGTATTAAAATACAGAACCTTGACAATGTAGTACAATCTGATTTTATTATAACATCTTTCACTGTTATAATTTCAAACGCAGTTTATCTCCTTCCTTGAAAATGATCCACACAAGTATCGAAACGTTGAAATTTCAAATTAATTTGTAAAATCATTAATATTTTTCCTGTTTTACATTGTTATGGCCCAATATTTAACTTTTTAAAGAGACGTCAGCACAATTGGTTTGCTTCGCAACGTAAGAAAAATTTTTCAGAAAAATTCGGTATTGTCGGAACCGCAGAGAAAATATTAATAATTGTATTTCTTTTAAGTTTGTAAATTGGTATGCTGATATAAACTTTATAACGCCAGTGGATAGCATTGGACGTCGAGGAGCACCGGGTATACTTTTCGGAAACCCATATGCGTAACATGGGAGATTATAAAGTGGGTAGTAACAGTTCGCGTCTTGAACAGGATAATCGCATAAGCTCGCTTGATATCATGTGATGAGCGGCAGAATCAGTGGCACCAGGTGAGCGTTGTTAATGCCTGCTAGTGTGCCGGACACTTTAAACCGAATACAATCCTGCTCGAGCATTACACAGCTTACCGGTACACTCTACTCCTGGTTCGACTCTTCAGGCCTCTCTTCGCTCGTATCCCGGAGCTTTAATCCAGAGACCATTCCAACTTTAATCGAGACTTGTTCCATCTATCTGCTCGAAGAGCAAATGCAACGGGAGAATCTGTAGGAGATGTAACCGAACATTATCATAGCCGATCGAACGAAAATAAACTGGAGCATGATTCGATTTTCAGATGGTGAGAAATCTGGTCAGTATTCGGGTTTCGTGTTTTTCCGCGGTCGTTAACTCCATTTGCCGATGGCGCGATGCTCGAAAGTTCGTCTCTGATGTCCGACAGAGTTGTACATACGCGCTGACAGAGGGACGGAGAGGGAGAGCGTGGAGAACAGAAACGGCCGGGAAGAGAGAACGGGAACGAGAATGTCGCATTATTAAAGCTACCGTGCCACGCTCCTTTCGTTTCGGCTTGCAATTAATTGAAGCTGGTGCCGGGGCTACGTGAAATAATTACGAAACACGTGGGCGAACAAGTAGAACAGCGGCGTTGGCTGTCGCTTGATGAAGGAGACTCGCTAGCGACGAAGCTCTTCCCGTTACCGACGGAATCGTGTTGACAACGCCTCGTGACCTTGGATCTTGTTCCTACCCTTGGATCCTCCCCACTAAACTGTCAAATGTGGGAGGACCTTGGGAGATTAATTTCCATTCGATTAAATAAATTATTTAGATAACGAGGAGCTAAGGTTGTCACCAAGTTTTGCATTTTATCGGTTATTTCGTTCGGCAGAATTTTACCGGAATTTCGTTAACGAGTCTCTTTGAATTTTCCTCTTTCAATTGCTGTCTTCCTCTTTCAGGCGCCTTCGATTTTCCAGCCCCGGCCGTTTTAAGTCGGTGCGCCGGACGATCTTTGGAAAAACTTTTAAATTCAAACGCGAGCTGAATTATGGGCAGGTCCCCGTCGTCGCCTGGCGGAAACGTACGAAGAAAAGAACCGGTGAATGGAGATGAGTGGCGTACATTGTTCAAAACTTACGACCATTACGAGAAGCCTGCTTAGGCGGAAGACAGGGGGAAGAAGGAAGGGGATTCTCCGTCCTCGGCTTCTCAGTCTTGATACGTCCCTGAACGGCTACGCAATCCTTGGGAAGTTTCTTTGGTTCCGGGAGAGGAAAGCTTCCGAGGGAAATCCGGACTTCCCTCGTGCGATTACAGACGGTCCAACTTCGTGGTTTTCGCGATGTTTTCACGTTTATATTTTATGACGGACCGAGCATATTCTGCGAGAAACTTCGGCCAACCTGTACATTGTTTTCCGACGGAAAATACACACGGAACACCATAAACCTAATATAAATCCCTCTCTATATAAATTCTCCTTTCTTTAACCCTTACATCGGTGCACAAAGTTCTCTTTGATATTCAATACTTCCTTCCGCTTTATGGGGACCATAAAATCTCAGCCCACCGAAGAACGATATCAAAAACTGTATTCTGTATATAAAGAAATGCGTTAAACATTTATGGTTCTCGAGTGAATGGTCCAGCGGATGAGAAAGTTCCAACGTTCCATCATTGATTGATTCGATTTCCTTAAACGCGGGGGGCTGGTAACTTTTCTAATATAAGTGAATAAGTGTGTTTCGGGGGATGGATTCGTACCTTCTGTCACTCCCCGTGCCACCTGTTACGCAACTTACGTGACACGGAACCCAGCAGGAAATCGTGCGTGTCATTCTCATAAAAGATCGACCCAACCCCAATCGGAGTTGCGGCTCTCAGTCACGCAACACTCGCTATTGGCTTTTCATGTTAATCGGCCCTTTGCCACGCTATGTTTACACAGGATGTGGTACCAGACGTTTCAGATCTTCAACTTTCATCGCCGAATTAGGGCGACCACATAAACCAATTATTTCTTACGTTCCGCCCAACAAAGTATTCCGTAAAAATTCGTGAACGTTCCACATAATAGCATACACAAATATGAATTTTTTCAATATTTTCTGTTGCAAAATTGATTTTTAACCAATTTTCCAAACATTCAGCCCAACAAAAAATTAAAAAAAAATCGTGAACGTTGTACCTAATAGCTTGCACAACTGTGAGTTTTTTTCAGAAATTTCACCAAACCATATTATTTCAACCCAGACCATATTAATGAATTATTTCTTTTGTTCAGCCCAAGAAAAAATTTAGAAAAAATTCGTAAACGTTCTACCCAATAATATACACAAATATGATTTCTTCCAATATTTTCTGTTGCAAAAACGATTTTCAGACCATATTAATGAATCATTTCTTTTGTTCAGCGCAACAAAAAATTCGTGAATGTTCTACCCAACAGCATACACAAATATGAATTTTTTCAATAATTTCTATTACAAAATCGATTTTTAACCAATTTTTCAAACACGCGAACCCTAACATCTAACCGAGTCCACATTAATGAATTATCTCTTCCGTTTCACCCCACAAAAAATTCAGAAAAAATTGGTGAATGGTCTACCTTATAGCATGCACAACTATGAATTTTTTCAGAAAATTCTGTCGCACAATTGATTTTTAAATAATTATTCAGTCGTGGGAAGCCTAACATTTAACCCAGACCACATTGATAAATTTTTTTTTGTTCAGCCCAACAAAAAATTCCAAAAAATTCGTGAACGTTCTACCTAATAGCGCACACAACTATGAATTTTTTCAGAATTTTTAAACCACGAGAAGCGTGTCGGACCAACGCGCCTGATGGTTTGCGAACGGGGACAATTGTGCTGAAAGATAGCGCAGTTAATAATAAAGTAATGCTTCGATTTTAAACAAGACTACGTCGCAACAAGCCGAATTAATGTTTCATCGTCGGCGTCCCTGTCGAAAGCAGAGGCAGTAGCGGCTGCACGGCCAATCGTGGCCGGATAAAAATGCAAGTCGGAAGTTTTACGATTCACGGAACGTTGGCACGAGAGATCGCGGGGAGACGTTCGGGATGAAATTTTTATTCGGCCAGCAGCACCGAAAACTAGCCGAAATAGGCCTTCCGGGGACGTCTTCGACGTCTGCTGCTTCTCTTTTCGTCGAATTTTTTCTTCGACGTCTGACATGGAAAGACTTTCTTAAAAGTTTCGTGGGTACAGCCGGATCTCACGGACGGCTCGGGGCCGTGGAGTCAGAAGTTCGGGGACGGGAGAACCAGAAACAAAAAACTATATTAGACGGGTGAGGGGGAAACAGGGATTATCAATCAGAACGCAACGGCGCCGATATATAGAAAAGAACTAGGGCTACATTAGTCTACGTCCGGTGGACTCGTTCGCGCTGCCCATCACTATACAACTTCAGAATCCATGGGGAATTGATGAAACCACCCCTAACGATAGATATCCCGATATTACCCAAGATTTTCTTATGTGGTTTCTTTTGATACTGACCGAGATTGTGTTATTGGGGATCTTCGGGAATGTCCGATATTTTATCGAGAATATACAGGGCATCGCAAAAATGTGGTTCACAAACATAGCGATTCTCAAATTCATTTGAAATAACTCTTTCCTTTACGAAAATCTTCTCCGAGACTTCGTTCGAGAGTTATTAATGAAAATCGTGGACCAATCAGATTGGTCCTCGTTTTTCCTTAATAACTCCTTAACGAAACGGCGAAGAAGATTTTCGTAAAGGACAAAGTAATTTCAAGTGGTCTCAGGAATCACTTATTTCGAGGAAATACATTTTGGGACAGCCTATACAAATTTTCATTATTTTCCACGTACAATAAATTTCGAAATTTCAATTGAATCCCCTATTAAATTGTTATTTACTGTAATCTAAATTTATTATTATAATACCATAGCTGCCTATCAAGAATACATACTCCCGAGTACATACTAAATATTTGACAGTTTAATGGAGTATAGAAAATATTTGAATATGTTCTCTATTTCGAAACTGTCGACACACCGTCTCTTATTTAACGATGGCTGTGCCAAGCATGCGAATCAAATCATTTCACAAGCGTATCTGTATTTTATATGTATATTTACCATTTGTACGTCCATGGAAATTAATTTAATTGGAGCCATCGAACTTTGTGTACTTTCATAAGCACATTACCGTTATCGATACATTAAAATGAAATTAATTTACAAACAAATCACTGCTGCGCACGCTGCCCTCCGATTTTCTTCGTTCCATAAACTCAGTGGAACGCTGGAACTATCGAGTGCTTCCAATAAAACGAATTTGTTAAAGAATTCTTCCGTTAAACAAGGTGTTGTCGCTGATAGAAAATGGAGTTAGTCTCTGATTTTCCGAGCACTATTAAGTCATCGCCAGCAGGCGAAGTGTTAACACCCGTTTCTCACGCTCTGAAAACGTCAAATTAGTACTTAGAAAATCGACTTAGCAGTTCGAACGAGACGGTAGCCTGATAAGATCAGGGCAGCCAGCTAAGTGCCTCGTGCCGGCCCCGATTTACGCGCATAGTAAACATGCAATAATACTTGTTCATCGTGCAGTTGAATGTTCTCTTAAATCGTCGTCCCAGTCTACAGACGAAGAAGAATATAATTCTCGAATTACGGAATTAAATTTACCCAGGTGAAATTGATTGGCCATCGAAAAACCATTTCCAATAACAATCGCTGAATATTCGGGCGCCCCATAAAGCGGCAGAATCGTTGAAAATAAATTGTTGCGAACTAATTGTTTTTCCGCGCAGTGTATCGCTCCGCGGTCGAAACCATCGCGAATTGGTTTCCGCGAGTGCACGTTGTTGAATCGACCGAAATTCTTGGCAATTAATTAGCCAATGACTATCGGACCTTCTCGTGCTGTATATCGAACGATAACGTTATATTTGAACGGTATCGGTATCCAGACGGTTTAATTTCATTTACCATCGTTCCTCGATCAAATACGGACCGTAGAAACGGATCTACACCGGCTCGGAGTAATTTCGATCGTTTATGGTTCGTCTCGTTTTATTCTTACGTCTGCACGTCCCTGCACTTTATTCCAGTAATTCAGTTAAATCATTCTGATTCTTTACTTTAGAATTATTCATTCTGTGAACGTCCGAATAACGTAGCTACAGAAATATTTAATTAAACGTTCGTTATTCAAGTTGAACGTGTTTTTTCTTGTATATTAAATCAGTCCTGTCCAACGTCTTCGTCGCGAGCCACATGGTTGTGGGAGAGTGTCACCGTCCACCTTAACATAGTTATAAAAAGTAAAAAGCAATTTTTATTTCAATGTAACTATAATTAGAAAATATTTAATCTTTTAATTTTAACTTCCCTTTCGGCGGAGGCGGTCCCTACACGTCAGTGAATTAGCAAAAATTAATTTCTCGAGTCACATGAATTCAATGAAAATGCAGCCGACGGAATTCCAATTGTAAGTGTCACGGTGCAATTAGGAAGCTTTGTGGCTTAATATTTAATAGGTGAAGCGGTTTCCGTGCTTCCGCGAAAATAGTTTGATGAACCGTATTTTATGAAAGACTTAGCTTTCAATACAAAGGCGGCCGGGGCGACATTTTCATCGCGAAATATACGTACGCCCGCCAAAGGCACAAAGCATTCTGTCCGAAATAGTCCGTAGACTAAAAGCTATCGTAAAAGAGCGTCGCTCGACCACACGCGGACGTTCGTTCATCGGTGAACGGCGTTTTTAAAGCACGCTGGCCGACTTTCTTTGTGGGTCGTACTTTGGGGACACACGAAACCACAGACAATGTTAATTTTTACCACGATGTAAATGCGAATGCCTCTCTCTCTCTGTTCCCTTTTCGTACTTCTTCGCAACTATGTCGAAAATTGTGGCTGCGAGCTCGCAGAGCGAATGACCCGTTTATCGACCCTGGGCTTTAAAATTAGTGGAATTGCTCTTTAATTCTTTCTACAGTTAAACACTGTGTTTCGTAATTTTGGACACAATGTGCGGAGACATTATTTTCATGTAGTATTATTGATGAGTTATTATTAAGTTATTATTAATGATACTCACTTTTCCATCGGGACTGCATACTTTGATTCCCGCGAGCGAGACTATCAGGAGAACGGGCGTAGACCGATCGCTGTACTGAAAAGAAAGGAAAAATCTTTATATTCTTTTGGAATAATTGATTGTTTATTGGATAAATTAAATTATGGAAAATGTCTGACAATATTTTTGGATTTGGAAGGCATCGGACAATATGAAAGAGTTGATAGTAAGTAATTATGGTAAAAATGAATATTTACCTAAGTGATAATTCAATACAGTATTAGCAATAGTTTTTTGCGAATATCTCGAAAACTAAAACCGAGCGGCGCGGCGGTAACATCTATAGGCAAAAGTTGTTCAAAATGATGACCTTGACAACATATAACAAGGTCATCAAAATCGGTGAGGAAGCCCCTAATGTAAATAATTACCCAATTTTGGTATGGTTAATTCGAATTTTGTATACAAGATTTTTTAATATAGCCGCTGACAGCTACTTTTAGAGTGCCGAAAGCTCGGGGCCATTCGCCACTTTTTCGATTAGAAAGATGGCAAAGCGGGCGGCACGATTGAATGTAGCACTGGCAACGACAGAATATTCCCTATTTCCCGTCGGAGGCGCAGCTCATTGTCTTAAAAACCTACTGAGGTGGTTAGACGTAGCCTGAGTAGGAGAAAGGGGGATCGTCGGCACAATTACTATAAAGCAAGGGACGGTTTTCGATAACGGACGCCCGGCGCTCTCTTTTTATACGGGGTGACCCGCGAAGTCTTTTCTTCGCTTTCGCCACCCGTCACCCGTCGACTTGACAGCTGTCAGCTTTTACGGAATGAGAAACGAGAGATCATTGTTCCGAACAACGCTCACACGCGTGTTGCCAGTCATTTGTTAATTGGCGAGGGACGGAATGAATAATCTTCGTAATTTTGTAATTATTATTTGCCTAGGTGCGGATCATTCATCTTTATTAGGAATACTTTACAGCGAGGTTCTTAAAAATTTAAAAGAAATCAGAAATCCGTGGAAGAAGAATTCTCAGCAAGTCAAAGTTTACAGTTTAATTTTTAAATTTTAATTTAATATTCTGTAATAAACTGTAGTTATTGTATTCGTTAAAAATTTTGTTGTCCTCCAGTCATATAAAGTCTCGTGCAGGTTGAAAACTGTAAAAATTTCTCCGTAGAACAAAAAGACAATTGGACGCAACTAATTTTTCGGAGTAATAAAAATAACGCTGCACAGTTCGATAAACCTGGAGGATTCTCGGTATCTCCGTTATCGGGAGTAGCGGAGCCGTTATCGGCAAAGAAAGGATCCGCCGAATTTATAATAGGAACGTGTCACGGTTCGTAATTGCAGTGAGTGCAAAACGTGGTATTCGGTCCGAAGCGGCTCCGTCTCGAAAACGCAATATCCCTAATGCACACACGAGGCCGGAATCAATTCCACTGACCCAGTATACCGTCGTCCATGTTTTCCCCTCAATTACGATTGACCGCATCAAGCGGGACATATCAAAGCAAGCTGCCTGATAGACGAATCCCGACGCTCGGGGGTGGCAAAGGTGGGTAACAAAGATCACTGGGTTTATTCGCGGACACCCGTTGGTTCGGTCACCTTTGTTCGCCGGGGGTGATTAAAAAGTTGCTGAGAGAGAGTCGTGTCGACAGGAGGATACGGGGCGAAGCAGACATGAAGGGTGGAAGCTGAAGATCGAGAAGGAAGAGATAGAAACGAGAGATGGGGAACCGCGTGGGTACCCTGATCCGAAATACGGCGAAAGGCGACCCCGAGTCGTTGTCGTCTTATATCGGGAAAAAACTGTATCAAATGCGTGAAAATGCGTTTCGTAAATTTCTGTAACTATTATGTTAAAAATATTTTGCAACGATTCCGGACAGCAGGAGTTAAATAAAAATTCACTTCATCCGTTAATAAATTTTCACATTGCAAATAGCATAACAATATCCTTGAATTTTTGGAAACTTTCACTGTTTTATATTTCTCCCCTAATGTGCATACATTGGAATGAAAAAGATGTAGACTTTATAAACCAATTATAAAAAACAGCAAAAATGCAATTATTTAAACATTCATCTCAACGAAAAAAAGATATATATATATAATATAAATTAAAGAAACATTGCGACACAGCCGTGTAAAGAGATGTAGACTTCGTTGGACGTCCATAAAGGGCTGGAGGGCTAGAAAAAGAAAGGGAGAGTGACATTTAGACAAAAAGAAAATAGCTATGCGAATGAAACAGAAAGTGACAGGGATGAAGAGAACAGATAATGAAAGAAATAAACGTAGCAGAGAAAGAGATACAAATAAAATGTAGAACAAAAAACGAAGACGGAGAGTGGCAAATAAAATGAAAGCAAGAGAGTTGGGTTAAATGTAGAAGAAAAAATGAGGAGGGAAAACACGAAGAAGGCTGCGTCATGAAAAATGGAAGTAAAGAGCGCAGGAGACGAATGCAAAGGACAGAGATAGGAGGCGGTCGGTGGTGGGGGAAGGGCGGAGAGGGTGAAAGGGATGCAGGAATAACAAAAGACCGCGGAAGAAAGGGTAAAAAGCGCGGGATAATTCCTACTGGATGTGTGGAACCATTAAGCGCAACACGGCGGCTACAACCACGGGATGGGCTTTTGGTGTGATCACATAACATTTTCTTCCTGTTTAAGTCTCTTGTGTTTGCTGGCACGCCAACCACCAACCCCGCACGCCTTCCATAGAACCGTCGCCATTCCCCGCTTTCTTTTTCCTCAGGTTCTCTACTTGCCTTCTACTACCCTCTCTCCACCGCCAAGGTTTTTCTTTCCTTGGAAATGTACCATGCATCTGTCACTGCTCACCCAACTTTGCATAAATTGACACTCACTCGATTTACCTCAGCCAGTGTCGTTTCCTTCGCCCTCCGTGTCGCTGATGCTCTCGCCTCTTTTTAAATTGTACCCTACTTCCTCTCACGGTGACGCGCATTCCCGTTGCACTTATTAGGGTGTGTATATTTCAGCAAACTATATACGGTTTTTGAATTTTTTTACCAATTCTCCTTATAATTAAATCATATTGAAACAACAAGCACTATTTAAGCTCATTACGTTTAAAATAATGTCTAAACTCTATTTCTTTTTTAATTTTGATTTAGACCACTTCCATAATTATGGCCGTAATTGTGAAATATGTATAATAATGTTTATGCAATTAATTTTCTACCAATCTATAGTTAGATTTATTACTATTTTGCAGCTATATTTGTATTACTTTTGCTATTTGAATTAATTAGTTTTTTCTTATTAAATGTGCAATACACAGAGGATAGTGAACATTTTTGAATTTAAGCTCTACGTTCGCAATAACGAAAAGATGAGTAGAGACTTGTTTATTGAACTATGCTAAAATTGTTCGCTTGTTTGGGTCATGGGATAATTTGATCCACGGTCGAACTTATCAGACTACTTTAGGAAATTAGGAACAAGAGCCTGCTGTGCGGGAGGTGATTGCACGTGTCCAGATTGGAAGACACAGGAGCGTACCTGGCTTGGCCTCTTGAACGAGGCGGAATTGGGAATTAATTGGTTTGTCGTCTGCAGATTCGCTCTTTCCCATTTTGCAGTAGAACAGAGACCATCGAGCACCGTATGGAAATTAGCTTTCCCAACAATTACACGTTCAAAGTGAGTTCACACCATTCTCACACGACAGTCGCTGATTTTATTAGTTTACAAAATTACGAAGAATTGCATCTATCCAACTTGAATTACAATTATGGTATATTATGTCTGGTTAAATCAATTTATACAGTGTTTCACCAAAAACAAAAATGTTTAAGCTGATAAAAAATTCCAATTGTCTAATTCTTTCCTGTCGGAAGATAAGAATACGAATTTACAGAATAGATAGAGTCATTATTATTCGCCGGTTCGCTTTATCTGCGATACTTTTAAATACCGGCAGCCATTAAATCCGTCACGGACAATAAAGGGAACGGTTATGACCGAGTGCCGATTGTCAGTGAGTCAGAATCGTGACTCAAAGTATCGACTACGTGAAGGGTGAGAGAAGGATGTTATATTCTTGGTCTCGTAAGACCAGAACCTCTCTCGTCTTGTCACGACGACTGCTCACGGCTCTCTGAATTTATCAGCTGGGGAATCGTTTCTACAAATACGGCTCAAATATCATATGGGGTGCATATCAAGCGTCATCCCCTCAATGATCAGGAGGCTGCAGAAAGGAGAGCACTCGAGGCTTCCGAGCATGAAAACGAAGGGTGAATACGCCTGATGAGAACGGGAGCATTGATTCAAACTTCCGCGCTTCTTTCGCGTTCGCCGGTTTTTGTAGAACCATTAACCGGATTTTTAAAAGCGAGTCGCGCAAGCAGCGGAAATTAGGAACGTTGTAATTCACATACATAATTCTCGCCATCTCCGTTTCATTTTATTTTCGCACGTCTGTTGTGTGGGAACTTTATTGTGCGACTATTAATAATAGATCTGTGGGAACTTTGAAAATTCCCTTCTATCGAAACAATTTCTCCAGTCTAATATTTATTTCCTTTATAGTAATTTTGTAGATTGGGTACTAGTACGAGAATTCTTTTAGTTGATTATTTATTCATTTTAAAATGAAAGAAATTGTAAGACTTTCAAGAAAAATTGGATACATAGCGAATAATTAAGTATGGGTTAATTTATATTCTATGTATACATTACAAAATGTTGTAACAAATTTCCGAGAGCAGTGCTGACAAATTGATCGATTCCTGTAGGTCTATTAGCAGATAAGAATAATTTGATGAACCCGATGAATATGAAATCTCGCGCCGGTGTTTCATAAATATTCGATAGATCCTATCGTAGAAGATTATCTTTGGTTCAGGCATATATAATTTATCAATTGGTTTTCAAAGGTTGGTCTTTCACGTCGGCGTATTGAAAGTCGACTGCGCCTGCAGCTGCTTTGAAAGCCGGGTTTGGGGGGTAGCGAAAACGCTCGAATATCCAATCGGTAATTTACTGATCAACTAATGGCTAGAACGCTTTAAAGGACCTTTGAGACCGAAAATTCGCTCGACGAATAACTCGAAACCGAACCTAATAAATTCTTCCGACTCGAGTGGCCCGAAGAAAAATATATATTCCATGCCCGTAGAACATCTATAATAACACACGAATAAATTTGAATTGATAAGAGTAGAAACGTAGACCAGACTACGAATTATACATACATAAATATTTATTTCCTGTCATCCGTTGTGTATATTAATATTTATCTTCATACAAGCGACGTTTATATTACTTCTTTCTCTTCATTTAATACCATAAAATTGCATAGAGATCCCGGAAGAGTAAAGCAATCATTCGGTGGATTTTTGTGATTTATTTTTCTCATATCAAACTCGTAAATCAATATCTTTTTGTATCGTGGCTTTTTTTCATTTCTACCATTGAATGTATCGTATTTTCTATTATACGAATCGAAACAATGGAAAACATTTTATGGAAGTATTTGTTGGCCATTGTGTGTACGTGTATGTGTGTGTGTATATGTTTTTCTATTGCAGTCTGCATTTTTTTAACTGGTGCGGATATTTTCTGTCTGCCTTTGTTTCGCTGAATTGATCCTGGAAAACACACCGCCATGCTTCTATACAAGCCTTTAAAATATGGCGTCGGGAATACAATACGGATAAATAAATTTATTTGCGAACCGAGGGATCTATTGTCAGTGGGAAAACATTTTTTATTAAACAAATAAATCCTGATCTGAGTTTCGATTGTTCTCAAATGAACTGCCAGATTTATTCATTAATATTCCACTTCATTTTGTAGCTGTGTTTGCGGGCCGTAATAAAAGGGTTTTATAAAATCTTGAAAAATTTACTTCTTCGTCAAAAAAGCCACTTCTTCGAATTCTGAGCAATAGAAATTTGAAAAAAAAGTTTGAAACTGTGAAGTTATTAGTTTTCATAGTCCACTTAATATTGCCCTCGACTGCACATACAGATAGAAATAAAATTCTTGTATCTATTTAAAAAACGAACTGAGCAAACTCACTCTAGATTAAAACATCACTCCGATAAATCACGGTTAGTGATTTTCCACGTTGTCGCTAATAGAAACATATAAACGCGTACGGCGGGGGCTGAAAAAACGGAGATGGTCAAAAATCGAAGTACAGGAGGAGCAGAATCGGTTTAATTTCCGTCCGGCATTTCCGATATCTGGCCAGTTCTGTCAGACGTCAGTACATTTCATAATAGTGGATTAAAACCAACGCTGCGCGCCGACCTTCGGAGAGCTTTTCGTCATTCATCCACTCTGTTACATCGTTTTGCTTTTATTTCGTGCTGGACACCAACCCGGCATAGTTCTGTCGCGTTTTTCGAGAATGTTTTTTTCCTCCCACACCCTCTCCCCCACCACCCATCTTCACGCTTGTTGAACAGGACCGTGTATGATTTAATACCGGCGCCGGACACGTTACGTTTAAATTACTCACACCTCCCCTCCCCTTCTTTTTTACTTCGAATTTATCGCTAAATGTTTTTAACCCCCGTCTGTGTATCGCTGATTTACCCGGCGATCGAATGACAACGCTTGATACCCGGTCGGACCTTTTCGCTTGTTCCGACATTTCGCACTTTAAATGTTTTTACGAATTGTAACGCAGTTCATTTTTTATTGTCACGAAAATCTGGTGGAATCGCTTCGAATTGTTGGAAATCGTGCGATCAAATATACAGGGTGTCATTAATACCTTCAACATCCGGAAATTGGAGGTTCTTGAGATCATTTGAAGAAATATTTTCCTGTGCAAAAATTATTATACGGACCAATCAGAGCGCGACCTAGACGCGTGTTGGCACAGTCGGCCAATTGACAGTTGTCGTGCCGGGCCGACTGTTACAACAAGCGTCCAGGTCGCGTTCTGATTTGTCTGTATTTTTCGTTAATAATTTTTGCAAAGGAAAATGTTGCCTTAAATGATCTCAAGAATTTTTTTTCGCGGCGCAAGGTTCGATCAATTTCTACAAACTATAGCAATTTTGTAAGCATACTCAAACGTGTCGATTCGGATGTGAATCATGTTTTTAATAGTTAGAACCTTGCGCCGCGGAAAATTCCAATTATCTTAATATTACGATCGACATTAAATTACTATAGATCTCAAGAACCTCCAATTTCCGAATATTGAAGAAATTTCGAGACACTCTGTATATTGTACACGTTGATCTACCTTAGGATGGAATTCGTACATCTTTGCAACCAAATATTTAATATATTTCCGATGGTCATTGTTGAAATTTGTTAAGAATTGAAATCAAGAAATTTGTTTCTTTTCTCCCCACCCTAATGTCCCCACCCCATGCTTTTTCTCATTCTTTCTCCCCGCTCGGCGATGGAGAAAGTTTGTGTGTCAAAGTATCGAGCACACATTAACCTCTTTAGCTTAGGGAATATTGTTCGAGGAAGTAATTCTCCGCTGTTATCGTGGAATTATTTCTCATAACGGTGTGGTCATTTCTCCTGAGACGGAGAGGGTAAAAATGAGACGAAGAGAAGGAAAAGAAGGAGAGGATGGAAACCAGCTGGAAGCGGTCCCTACGAGAAAATAATTTTCCACCCCAGCCATGATATAATTGTTACTCATCCTCCGGCACGCTGCATCGAATTTCAGTTAGCCACACCACCACGGAAATAGACAAGTGACAGAGGTACAGCGGAATTTAATTTTGTTTCGAGATGCACGAGCGCCAACCTCTTTATACATACATAGATACACGCGTGCGTATATAGACAGCGAGGGGAACAGAGAGACGGACAGACACGGGACACGTATACGAACCCCGGTGTGTTTATGTATGCGTGCCGCCGACGCTTTGCTCGGTTGCGCGAGCTTTTAAATGAAATCAATTATCGCGCGCTCGCGAATAATAATTATTATGCGGACGGTTTCCACGAAGACGAAGAAATAATTTTGACGCCGTGACGACTCGGCTGATTGTTACTCTTCTCCTCGTTATATCGTCCCGGGTCTGTCGCTCGGATACGCGCTGGCTTGTTCAATGTAATTGAAAAGTGGACGGGAACTTCGGCGCCGCGACGAGAACGCTCTATTATAATTACAATTAAGTGATC
Organism: Lasioglossum zephyrum; assembly: GCA_028455615.1. Lineage (NCBI taxonomy): Eukaryota > Metazoa > Arthropoda > Insecta > Hymenoptera > Halictidae > Lasioglossum > Lasioglossum zephyrum. The sequence continues at coordinate 6,267,078 of CM052326.1, forward strand.
GAAATTTCATAATAGCGAGCTAGCGACTCCGTTCGACGCACTGCTAATTGATCGCGGGGGAACGATACCGGAGAAAATCCTGTCCGCGCAAGGGTGAACATTTTGTTTCGTTGTTGCACGTGGAATAATAAACATTTGAAAAAAATGAACGACGAAGAAATTCTGGGTAAAGCGATTTCTGGTTTTGGAGATCATTGCGTCGTACACAAATGTATATTTTTTATTTTTTAAATGGAAAGGATTAAATATTTAATTCACGATTAATATTCTAAATGTAAAAGTAAAATATAAAATACTAGTAAAATGTAAAATAGTCAATGGCGTCCATCTGCAGATTTTATTAGGTTGTTGCACCCCTATACAGTGTGTTCTAACAGTACAGATTAGGAAGAAACGAAGGATAACATCTTGATTAAATTTTTATGTTTGCTTTTATGTTAAAGGTCGATAAAGCTATAAATAAATTGCATGCAATTTAAATGTCAGTTCGAATGCTCCTAATGTTGAACGAAGGAAGTTATGTGCGCGGCGCAGGATGCGGAATTTCGTGTGCACCGATCCGATATCAATCGCTGTTTATCCGGGGCCGTGTAAAATCTGTGTGCCTCTAGAAAACGTTGTTGCAGAATTGACGGTTTCCGAGAACACACGTTTTCCAGAGGGTTTCCGGGGTAGAAGAGAGGGCTGGGGGCTAGGGGAAGGGTACACATGGTAGTTAGATGGGGTCGGCAGTTCGAAAGTTTGAACGCATCCTATCTAGAGCCGATTAATGGACATATCCGATATTGCACGGCTGCATGCCCGCAAGTATTAAATGTTACAAGCCCAGAAATAGCGTGGGCTCGTGTATTCGGTCGCTTACACGTGTTTACGTACTGTGCCGATTTCCAGGGAAAATAGGCGGACTTACAACTATACACAGCGGCAAGGGAACGTTGCCATGGGAATAAGCCCAGCGTCCTCTAATAGAGATGGATTTCTGCGTCGAAGACCTGGCCGTATGACAGACAAGCTTTCGAAATTCTGCATCGAATGCCTGCCTGCCTGCGCGCTGCCTTCCACGATTTTAAGCGTATTTACTCTTCTGCACCCAGCTTTTTTTATCGGCCGTCCACTGTCGCAAACGAGGGATCGAATGCTGTCCATTATGGCGGATTTAGATTTTTATTCCAAGATTATACGGGCGTCCATTGATATTTTAGCTCAATTTCAATTTTTATCATTTTCTACGAGATGGCCCCTCTTCAATAGATCATTTTTTAGACGAACAGAATACGATGGGCCCAAAAAAATGGTCAAAAACCTTTTGACCTTTAAGTTCAATTTATTCCTACATACCCTGTACAAAGAATTGCGACCAAAATATATTTTAGAATATTTTTGATTCAGTAATTGGCTCAAATGAAATTGAATGAAAATGACAAAAATAGAAAATGAATTTTGAAATATTTTAGAATATTTGTGAAGAAAGCAATTGGTCTGGATACAATTGAATATTGATGACAAAAATGGAGAATGAATGGCGAATGCCAATGAATGTAACCAAAGTATATTTTGGTTACATGACTAGTGATCCTGGAGATGAAGCTAACCAATTATTAGGATACTTTCTTTTGTGTTATTTCGTTGAGCGATGAAATGCAGGGGGGCTACCGGAGTGAATGCAGGTTGTATTAGACTGCACGGAAATGCGCCGATAAAAAATGAGTGGTTGATGCACGATTCGATCACAGCATTCATTCGACGCGATCGAAACGAGCGACTGGCACTTTGGCTGAAACGCTGGGGCTATTTATCGGCGTAATAGGGCGAAACGGAGCAGTCATCAGCTGATTGATACGTCGACAGCTCCGAAGGGTTTCTACTAGGTCTCCCTCAAAACGTATTTGCTTTATACTGACTCCCACCCGGCGATATTATTTACTTCGAGCCACTTAAAACGCAGTCCGGATATATTTTCAAGCATTTATTTCGGATGAGTAACAAATAGAAGAACAGTTAAAATTCATACCTCACTCGCAGCCTGTGAATTACGATTTTTAATGATTCTGTGTTTCATTCCAATTTTTATTCTGCACGGGGATTCACAGTATGGTAATTACTTTTCCATGCAAACACAGAATATGATTAATTTACATGTATTTCGTTAGTCACCGAATCGCGTGACGCACGTTTCACCGAAAATAATGAGACGACAGAATGGAAAGTGGGAGAAGTATGTCTCTTAGTATTAACGAGATTATGAAAACAAATAATATTATTAACGGCGGATGAAGGCGTAGTATCTGATAATTGAGTTGTTAAATGTATTAAAACGGTTGACGTGATGACAGGTGTGGTAGACGGGGGTGCAAAGAGCGGCGGAATTGCTTCTGCTATTAACTTCCGGATATTTGTATTGGGCTCCCTGCTGACAGCAGAAACTATTTGTGTTACACCCACAGTGACTCACGCCTTCGGGAACTTTTGCGTAATCCATTAACGAAATTCGATCGGGCACGTCGAGTGTCGCCTGTGATTTTCACCCCCTTATTTTCAACTTTTCATTTCACCATACCGAAATTCCTTTAGGAACATCTTCGCGTTTGTGTGCAGCGGTATTGTTACAGAGAACGCACCAACACACGAGGAACATGTTTCTGACAATTTTATTTCATAGAGTAAATTCTCGAAGGGTTGACACTTTTGATGAAATAGGAGTTTGTCTAGTACTTTTATTTTTATTTCAGTTTTCTGTATACCTTATGTATAAATATATATATATATATATATATATATATATATATATATATATATATTTATTTATTTATTATATTATATTATATTATATAATTAATAATATAATTATTAATATATATAATTAATAATATTAATAAAAAAATATATATTATATTATATTATATACTTTTATAATATATTTTAATAATATATTATATTATTAATTTATATACTTTATTATTAATTTATATACAATACTTTAATAATATATTATATTATATACTTTTTTTAATAAATGTTGAAAGAAAGAGATTGAGAAATTGTGGGATGATTATCATGTGGGAAATTTGAACAATTACAAGATATAAGAATAATAATTAAAATGTACATGTTAAATAATGATTATAATTTACATGTTCTTATTACATTTTCCAATAACCAACATTTTCAATAATTGCCGTAAGGGCGCGAGTTTTAAACGAGATCCCAGTTTCTAGAGAATATAAATTTGATCTTCCCGAACACACGATGGTGCTCGCGACGTAATCCAGGCTATTGTTTTCTCGGTTATCCTCTTGAATATATGGAATCTTCGGGTCTTTTCGTTAGAATGCGAATATAGGTGAACCCCGTGATTTATAACAAGATATTTCCAGCCCCTACGGTGCTCTCCCTTGTTCCCGGGGTTTTGTAGAGTGAAACATATCAGCGCGTTTATTAAATTCTTGTCTAATATGCCGGAATAATGACTTCTCGCCGCACCGCCTCGCCCGGTGACTATTCAAAGTGTCGGGAGGTTGGCCGACTACCCCATGAAAAATTTACATTCCCGCTTCTTATATCTTGTTCGAGAAAATTCGGAATTGTATCTCCAAAAAGTATTCTTCGAAAAGTATTCACAGTCGATTCAATTTTTAGCTTCTTCGATCAAAGATGTGTTCTTAGTTTTTCACGTGCGAAATCATTCACAAGTATCCTAGAAACAAAATTAATACCGATTTGTGAAAGCTTTGAGCTTTAAAATGAGTCGAAATTTATTATTGTACCATTTTTTATAAGAAAATTATTGTATTTTAAATATTATGAATCTCTGGGGTTCGTGTATTTTTTGGATCTAGTATAGGTGTTTCTTTGCGTTGAATAAATAATGATGAATTAATTTTGGTAGCGGCAAAGGATTTGTTGTATTTAGAAGTCATTATGGTATAATGGTGTGGCTCGATGCTGTTGCGCGCTGCTGTATGTGGTCCACCAGTGTTTCCAACGAGCTTTACACATTTAGGTCGGTTTCACACAAACCATTATCGTAGCAAATCCCGCGACACCGCAAATACATTACTTTCAGCTGGATCTTCTGTGTGGACTTGTAGTTTGGGAGTTCATTCGGTGTCATACCCGATAACGGATTGACGGTGCGTGTAAACCTAGTCTTGCGTCATAATCACATGTCACTAGTGACCCATTTCGGAGAATTATATTATACAAACAGTCGGAACGAGAATCAGCGGCATGGACACGTGAACGCGATCAAATAATTAGATTACTAGAAGTACGGTACCGTCCACAAAACAATCTGAAAATTAATTAAAATTTTCTTTACAATCATACACCATAAAACCCCAAAAAATTACAAGGAATATTAAAAAAAACTCCAATTATTCTAAATAATTTTCATCATATTATCATTAAAACCTTCAAAAATTACAAAGAAAATTAAAATTAATCCTTCATTTTATAATATACTTGTTAAATTTTCATCATATTATTATTAAAACCTTTAAAAATTGCAAAGAAAATTAAAATTGTGTGTGTGTGTGTGTGTGACCATTCATTTTACAATTTACTAGATCTGCTCGAATATTCGCGAAGCTACAATTATTCGTGTTTAATTTTGGGGTTTTGTTTGAAGCTTGTAAAAATCAAAAAGCAAATTAAAATGTTCAGTTCTTGTTTGTTACACGATTGACTTACCACAAAACTGCAATTATAACCGATTAATTATCCTCGCGAATTCCAGTTCGCGCGAACGGAAATGTAGCGAGGGACCGGAAGACAGAGCCATGAAAGCAAACAGGCTCGCAAGCTCTTCGAGACGAGTTCATTTCTGGAGCTTGTAAATTTTCCGCGAAGCAGCATCGGAGGAGAGTACAATACGGAGCATCGAGGACGCTTTACGCGCACGTGCTCCCGTTGAATTAAAAGAGCATCTTAATGCAACGAAAGAGAAAGAGAGAGAGGGTTCCTTGGAGCAGTCGAAGACATAATTTAATGTAGACGAAGAGTGGCTTCGAGGAGGCGAGAGTCCTCGTTCCTCGAGGGACGACAATAATTAGGGAACCTCCTTATAATAAGAATGCTTTATAATAAGGAGAACAGCAGCCTCCTCTCTGTTTCCAGTTTCTCTCTCCAGCGGTGTGCAAGTCTTGCGAACGAGTTTCACAGAATCGCGGAAGGCGGTTCTGGTCTCTGCTAATGATTTCCACAAATTGTTGTAGACTTAATTACATTTCGCGACAACACACCGAACCTCGCCGCGGACGCTTCCATTATCTCCACCGGAGATTCTTTCTTAACTTTCCTAATTGGTCGTTAATTCTTGTTCGCTTTCATGTACCGGGTGCTTCAAAATTATATGTTGCACTGTAGCGCGATTCTACACCTCTGGATAAGTGAAGAGCTATTAAAAATAATAATCCACAAATTTCAGCTTCACCATTTCCTCAAAGTCGAACTTTTTTTCCATTGCGACGAACAAAAGTGTCGAGTGTACCGTTTCCTTAAAAACAACTAGTAATTAGCTCTTGTGTAGTCAACGAAAATGTATATTTTATTTAAATCCTTTCTGTGTTTAACATGTGTTGCGCAAATTCTCATTATAAATTAATAAATTAGCGAGTCAAAAATAGACATGCAGAGAGATTTTGTAATATTATTTAGAGGAACATTAAGAAATTGTTTGAAAGAGGTTGACTACGCAAGGATCGACAGAGAAATTGTTGAATAGAACGTTTATGTACGGACTGTACAGTAATTTATTCACTCCGAAGTAAAAAGATTCGCTTGCTCGTTCGCCAGTTCGCCCCTCATTGGCAGAGTACAGATGTACTATTCACAGCGCAAATTTTTTCCCATTTCGCTTTGCCTCCTCTTCGTCATCAACGGAGAACGTCTCTGATATTCTACCCTAACGACCGGAATCGCGATCGCATCGAGTCTCCAACTCGTCGGAGATTCCCCTGGTTCCAGAAAAGGAGCAAGACAACGGGAAAGTGGATATAATTTTGCATCGAATCGGATTCCCCTCAGTAACTCTATTACCAGAGCTCTCCCCGGTATCACTTGTTGCTCGTTGTTTTTCTGTATTTTTATGAAATCCTAATGATCGAGGGGTCGAGGGACATTCTACCAATCACGCCCGTCGTTATTATATCCTGTATTTCACGGTCGCGATCACTCGGTTTTTCAAATCAGGCACCCGAGCAAATTATTACGGAATAAGAGCAAAATTGATTCAATAATTTCATGGAATTTTTCGAGGATGTTCTCGTCGATTGATTAGACTACAGCGCTTTGAAAAAAGAAAGAAATCGTACTGTTATTTATAGGCAATGTAATAGTGTCTGTAATTTTTGCGTTATTTTTTTACAAATGAAAGTAGCCTTGAATTTTTAAAAATATGTACAGTATTTTATCCATAAATGTCCAAATGTCTCGAAGCTATCCCCACTACTGCGGGGTGTACCCCCTTGAGCGGCTGGGAAGCTCAAGAGGCCTCGGTCACCGAGAAGTGTAAACATAACTAATCCAATTACAAAACGTCTTTATTTTTCATTATTTCATTATTTTTTTATAGAACTTACACCGACGTATTCGTGGCATTCGTGACAAAGAACAGTATCCATGGCGGATAATTGTCCTTGGGCAGACCCATGTTGGGGACAATTATCGATAAAATACTGTACATTGTTACAGCACTTTAAAAAAAGAAGAAAATTGTACTGTTATTTCTAGGTAATGTAATAGCGTCTGTAATATTTTTAGCTGCGTTATGTTTTTAGAAATGAAAGTGGCCTTGAGTTTTTTAAAATATGTACATTCTTGTATCGTACCAAAGCGTATGCCAGAATTCATTCGAGTCTCTAGGTCACATAAATGGAAGGACAATATGTAATTTTTAGTAGAAGCATTTAATAAATATTTCTGTCAGGTTGATAAATTCCAGCAGATACAAGTTTTACAGGATATGGTTCGTGATATTTTTTGAGCTGCCTATCCATTTGTCTTCAGGACGTATTACGTGATATTCCCACGTGCAGCCATGATGACATTAGTCGTCCCTGATGTAGACTGTTCTTGTCAATGTAGTTCCTTGTCGTAAGTGAAATTTTGCATAATCAAGCATGCACTGTGCCCGGAGCTATCTACGTCATCTCGCGTCGGGTGGTTACATGTTCCTACGTTTTCATTATTACGATTAAGTAATAATGAAAGGCTGAGCTAACACGAGTCCATGCAGCCAGAAGTGCAGTCAGGAATGAATGGAATGGGGTGAAAGAATCGTTTGTACTGGGACAAGGCAAATTCATTAAAACTGAAATCTGGAAATGGCAAATTGCACAAGGGACATTCGATCGAGCACTTCGGTATACAGGGTGTCACAAAAGTTATGCACTTCTTCGAAATTATATTATACTTGCATTCATTTATTTATTCTATTTATACTGAATGTTAATGAAAAACAATATTATCGAAGAAATTCAATAAATTTCCACTGTGTCACCTTTCCATTTTAATTTGATAGAAGTGTAAAAATAATATTAAACAAACTCAATAATTTTCCACTGTGCAACGCTCGCGAAAATTTCAATGATTGCAGAATGAGAAATCTGATAGAGATTATTAAACGAATTCAATAATTTTCCGCTGTGCCGCCATCGAAAATGTTTCAATAGCCGCAGAATGAAAAGTCTGAAAACATTTTTAATCTGATTGAAATGTAATAAATCAATATATAATAACGACCATAATGTATTGAATGTGTGTATTCGTTTGTTTGTTGTGTACTGGTGACCACTGCTGTACTGTTTTAATTGTACCTCGATATCCGTAATCAGTGTGAGTGAAAATATTCCAAGTTGGTTCGAGTTGGCCGTCAAAATTCGTTCAGTGTTGTCAGAGGGTTTCCGAGCTTACATTATACTCATCGACGAGAACATCGGGTTTCCCTATGCAAGCTTAGCCGATCGTAAAAGCAAACGACGGAGAACGAGAACGAGAAAACCAGAGGTAAATCTACAGAGCGGGCTTGTGCAACTGGCGTTCCACGAAAGGACGCACGCATGCATGCTACCGGAAGCCTTTCGGAAATTGTTAGTAATATTGACGTTGAGAAAATACGACCTCTGCATGCGTTCATGTCAGGATCGGACGTTTCCGGTTCGCGAAGGATGCACCAATTAACTAAACAATCGTGATCTTCGGTCGAACAGAAATTACTCGATCAAGTGATATCAACAAAAGTCAAAATTGAAAGAAAGAAATGCATGTTCTTCAACTCTGAATTTCATAAAGTAATTTAAGCAAGTGGTAAGACATGTATATTAGATTCAATAAACTTGTTCACACTACTGTCGCGTTATTGTGCAGACAAATGTGCTGCAAGTAGATATAGTGGATAATAGTCAGACACAATAGAAACCATACTCCAAAGCACGTATTTCTAGCTGGTTCTCACAAACAGTTATTGGACTGTTAATACCTACGATTATTGCAAAGCTACAATCTGTTCTAGTGACAATAATACACTCACGATGGCTGAGATAAATCAATAACAATATTGATAGATATTATTGGTGTGTTAATTAACTGTGTTAATAAAATGCTGCGAAACATTATTATAACTAGATTTACAATTTGTCAAGACATTATTTTGTAAAAAGCACCATCAAATAATCCAACAGCAATAAATTTTCAACAACAAAGCTACCGAGGTTTGAAAGTACCATGTTCTCTTATAAAAATGACAAAATTGATTTTATTTAGACTTCGTGGTGGTAGGTTTAGCGTTAAATAAAATAATTCACCGTCTTCCTGTTTTTCCTTGCCAAGATGTAGAACCCGGTAATTTGCTATTTCGTTAACTCAAAAGCAGCATGGGACCACGTAGAACCGTTTCATCGAACAGATTCGATTTGCCATACGTTTCCGTTCGAAGGAAGGTCCGTGACCAGGAATGCGAATCTCGAGATCTTCTTTATCCAACGACACATAAAGGAGAGAATACCCATGGATAATCAGCGAGCCATATTTCATATTCAGCGACCCGTAGCATGCTCGCAATCTTCGGATGGTCGAAAGAGAAGAGGATAGGGGATGGGGCTAACTGGCTGGACGCTTCTGAAATTGAATCCACAATCGAGAGCGAATCGTCTGCCCGTCGCACTGTAGCGTTTGCATTGATTTGAGTAAGTGGACGATGTCCGTCGGTCCTCTTCTCCATCCTTTTCCCTTGCTACCACGTTTATTCCTCGTCCCCTAACTTCGTTCCACGTACTCTAACTCCGGCTCCACATCCCCTGGAGCATCGGAGGTCTTTTGCCCTTGATGCAGGTACTTTGCCCGACTTCGGTCACGTTTCCTCATCCTAATCCACTTTGTTGACGGTAATGCGTCTACATATGATTCTTTCACGGTGGCTTTGTGATTCCATTCTGATTTAATCGTGTCCCCTATCCTCAGCATTGTCTTCTTCCGAATTTAAATTCACTCCGTGTCCACAGCTTTAAAAAGTATTATTTACACATCCAGTTACATCGTGTTCTCTGCAAGCGATGCAATCGTGTCTGTTATTTTTTTAGCTGCATTATCAATCTTTTAAATTGAATGCCATGTACTTTGTTTAGTCCGTATGAAACCGCATGCTAAAATAAATTCATTCCTATAGGACGCATTGATCTTCAAGATCATACAAGGTCACAAATGGAAGAACAATGTAATGATGTCTGTTATTTTCTTAGCTGCATTATCAATCTTTTAAATGGAATACCATGTACTTTGTTTAGTCCGTATGAAACCGCATGCCAAAACGAAGTCATTCGTGTACGACGCATTGATCTTCAAGATCATACAAGGTCACAAATGGAAGAACCATGTAACGGTGTCTTATTTTCTTAGCTGCATTACTATGGAGTTAGTTTAATGTTACAATATATTTATCAATGCTCTGGAACAGTCGCCAAATTTCTCTTATCGCTCGAGATTGACATAATCAGTTCGAGATAATTCGGGTGCAGAGGCCGGACACGTGATTTAATTAAATAAATGGGCAATTATCAGCAATTACGGACTTGTAAGAAGATCCCGCCGTAATAACCTTGGGGGAGAGAAGTTCGGCAAGTTTTTCCGGGACGACTCCGGCCGTCGTCGGAGGAGGCTGATAGGGAAACGGATATCGAGGAGGTGGAGGCCGGACGAATCAATTAAAAATGAACGGCAACGAATTATTAAGAGATACTGCTAGAGCGTCCACCTAGTAAGTTTCCTGCCAGAAGAGGAACGGTCAGAGGAAAGTTTCACCGGGAGTACCGCGAAGAGAGGGAAATAAGTTTGAACTTCGTACTTCTGTTACTCAAGACACCTGTGAACAAACAGACGCGTCTACGGCAAATTAAAACTTGTCGCTTCGCTAAGTTGTCGTCCTGCAAGTTTTCCCGCGTTATACGTTATTTCACCGTTGCCCGGCGCGACGCCCGATGCTCCTGGACGGTTGTATAACTTGGCCAAGATAAATACGAGAATTAACGTTCAGCAATCCCTTCTCGATATCGCCGGGGCTTGTTAGCTCTAGCGTCGTAAAAAACCGTGCGCGATCCCCGGGAATTTCACGTCGCGTATTCGACGTTTCCGACGGTCCTTTTATCCCACGATTTAACGGTTTTGCTCCTTCGATCCTTCCACATCGTAATTAGGAATATACGGGATGTCCTTGAATTAGGTGATTCACAGTTTCGTTTGCGAAAATCTTCTCCGAGCGGCTTTGTTACGGAGTTATTAACGAAAAACGTGCACCAATCCGCCGATTGGCCCGCGTTTTTCGTTGATGAACGAACATGAAAATGAACGCTTTTGTAAGTAAATATATTACAATAATTATTATCAATAATTATAATTAATAAATATCAATAATAATAATTATTACCAATAATTACTAGAATGTAGTGTTCATTGACTGGTATTTTTCATATTTTTTATTTAACGTTTAATAAAGAATAATAATAATAATTTCATTTTATTTGTGTTCATTTATTTTTGACAAATGCAGTATAGGCAGCCATTTGGCATATATGAGATTCCTTTAATTCACTTTTTTTTTAAATAAAATATCTTCCTGAACAATTTCTTAAATGTTCATTCACTGGTGCAGTTACCCTACATTCTCGTAAAGAAAGCAGTTGCTTCAAATACCTTTGGAAGTCAACCTGTACGAGGAAATACCAAACTTATAATAACTAACCATGCTTTTGGTGGAAACGTGTTCTACAGCGTTGAACTTGTCATGTTTTCAGCGCTTTAAATGAATATGTCATATTCCGGAACCATCAGTGGTGCACGTGACGCGCGACAATACCAGACTTATAGTAACTAACCATTCTTCTGGTGGAATCGTATTCTACAGCGTGGAACTTGTTCTACGAAACATGTTTTCAGCGTTTTAAATAAATATGTTATATTACGGAAGCATCGATGGTGCACGCGGCGCGGAACGTGTTAATGTTTCACGATAAAAATAGCTGAAAGATTTGATAGCTGAAAGATTGCAGTATCGAGAATTGTCACGAGCACCGCGAGGTCCCCGTAAAAATCACAGACCACAAGGAATTTCAGCAATATGCGGTTTGATGGCTGGCGACGGGGAAGCGTAACGAGAGATCGAATAGAAAAATATTTATCGTCCGGCAGTGATCCGGGTTCGGACGGTCGTTTCAGCCAGGGGCGGATCTCAAAGTTTCATCATTTTCGGTGGGGAAAGGAGGGGCTTTCGAGTAAATTTATCGACGGAACAGGATACATACGGGCTGGGGATAGAGTAGCCGACAGGTCAGCGTTGGTGTTCGACTGAATTCTTCATCGTGGCCCTAAACAGTTTCGAATACTGTCCCCCACCGGCCGTACCGATGAATAAATTTCGCGTGCGAATGGCTCAAACATGTTTCGTCCCGGCGTGCAAACGCGTTTGCACATGCATAGGCGGGATTGCGAGACTCGTCGGCGAGGGTGTCGTTAGAAAAGGGACGCGGATAGCCGGCACCGCCGTTGCCACCACCGACACGCCTCTTCCGCGTATTCGTAACCACGTCTAGCGGTTTCCTTAAACAAACCGAAAGTGTGCCGGATGCTCTTTGTGCAACGCTTTGCCTCGCCCAGATTTCGTCCACTCCGAAATGCTAATTACGCCCGTAATGGCTCTTAACACGCTTCACAGGGAGAATTATTCTTAAGTGAACGGCCGACGCGACGCGCGGGGCAAGTGCCGTTTCCCTTGTCCCCGGAATTTTTGCGAGGCTCCTCCGGCAAATTGGGAACCACGTGATCTGTCACGCCGTGCCAGATTTTTAATCTATTATGTCGTTCGGGAAGTCATTTTATTATTACCACTCTTACATTACCTTGAAATCGAATTTTAAACCATTTCCCGATGAGCAGGAACTAGGTAACGGAACTAGGGGACAATGCAATATTTAAAAAAAAATTAAGAAAAAAACTGTGTTTACGAGATAAAAAAAGTTTCAGCGAAAATCGAACCCGGGCCTTGCTAAACATTCGGTAGTATAACCAGTATTACCACATATCTTGCGTTCTATTTAAAAAAGACTAAAAAGTAGAAAATAAAAAAATATATAAAACAAACTTTTTAAAAACCACGCTTACATTAAAATGCACTAAAAAGTAGAAAATAAAAAATATGTAAAAAAACTTTTTAAAAAGCACGCTTATATTAAAATGCACTAAAAAGGAGAAAATAATTTTCTTTAGATATTAGTCACTATAAATAAATGCGTGGAGCGTCCACGAAGATTGCGTTAATGTGGTTTAATTAATTTAGTTAAACAAAATTATTTTCTCCTTATTTTACTTTGTTTACACATTTCGAATAGCTTTTCACAAATTCACGAAACGATCACAGACAAACTTATTGAAATTTGGACAGGACAACGATGATATTGTTAAATATAACAAAATGTTTGATATCGTTTCTCCGGAAAAAATTATATATTGTTCTTCCGAGGAAGAAGATCCAGAAGTCACTGTCCAGTCGGAGGTTGAATCGGCCGCGTTGAAATTGGGAAGTTCCTGATCGTAGGTCACTTAAAAGTGAAGAAAAATCCTCGCGAACGTGAATTGCGGCCGGGGCGGACAGGGTGATTTAACGAGGCAAGTTTTCGCGTGGGGTGGCGCAGGCAGCTCCTTCCAGGACGGTCTTCAGGAAAAAGGATTTTTTATAAAGAAAAGCCGTGGAGAAGCGAGGGGACGCGGGTTGACTCAGACTACCTAAAGGCGCGAGTACACATGTCGACGAGCGACTTTTCCACAATAGTGTTCTTAGCCGCTCCTCGGCCGGGCCTTCTTGATTTTCAGGCGCCTTTCAGAAGCTTTCTCGGGCAAAGTACACGCCATTTCGGCATTCCCCCAAGCTTCTTACACTTCTCTGATCTCCGACCGACTTGTTCCTCCTCTTTGTTGCCTTCCGTCTAATTATCGTCGTAACTTGTACACGATTTTCCCCCGAGCTCACCGGTTTTCACGAATAAAGATGCCACCGAGGGAATTGGGACGGAAGAGCAACGCGTTCTGGGATTTACGTGGTTTAATTAGGTCGTGCCTTGAGTATATTATAACAGAATATTTTTCGAAGGAAGAACTTAGTAAAAAGCTCATTAATAATCGATAGAACATAATATGACGATCCAAGCAGAAATGTTTTTCTTCGCGGGGACTGGTTCGGAGAGGATCAGGTCCGGGGTCTCCAATTCACCTGGAGTTTCCCGATATTTTGTCATTAAAACTCTCGAAAACTTCAGTTCGCCGGGAAAAATTGGGACGGCCAAGAAGTGGGCACTGTGAAAGAGAAGTTAGAAGTGGAGCACACACACGCGTATACACACGCTCACCAAAGTGTCCTTCAATTCGTGATTTTCTGGCTGATCCGGACTGCATGGATACTCCGACGGAGTATAAAAGTGAAGTTCTACCGCCACGTGAAGTGTCCAATTTTTCGAAGCAAGTTTAAATATGAAATATTCTTCTTTTATTCTCGATCCCCACTACCTCAGCGAAAAAAAAAAGAAATGGTGACATAATTTACAAATAGGATAATTATACAATGTTGCTGGAACAGTTCAAGAGCAATCCGTCGGCGATAGAAACTTTTCAAATAATAACAGATCGAGAAGGCACGGGATGGATGAAAGGTACACGTGTTCCGAAGCGATTTCAATTGTGACGTCGCTGGCATAGTAATGCTTTCCGAAGCCCTCTCGTACGCATTCAGAAGACTTCCACAAGCTCCCTCGAAAACAACTGTTCCCCGTTTTCGAGCTCTCGTGAGTATTTACTCTATAATAGCGTGTAGTACGCACTACGGAATTTCGCTGCCTTCATTGTTTCCACCCCTTACGATTCTTGAGACGTCCGGAAGGAAACTGACTTTGAGCCCCTTCCTCTCACCCCACCCGAACCATGTTGTCTTCACGATTTCACCTTATTATGTCGAATAAACCCTTTGGGAAGTTAGACGTAACCTCTCGTGCCTGCTTGCAGTAATTTGGTACACATACTTAGCCGGAATATTATTTCCATAACAATATGTACCTCCCAAACGAAATCAGTCTTCATTATGCCGTAATGAAAGGGACAGAGCTCGAGCACCTCCCCACTAACGTTTATGAAGGGTAGTTTTTTAGCTTAGCACTTTCGATAGGAGTAACTGTTAATATAAGCTGTCCTTCTCTTGTTCATATTCATCTTTACTACTCTGGGGTAACGAATAATTACGTCTAATAAACTTGAATATAGAATAGGTCTGCGTACTCCGATTTTGATGAAACTTTAATATGTTATGCAGCAACACATTCTGAACAAGTTTTTCCTTTTCCAATATCAGGGGGTCGCCTTTAGTTTTTGAGATATTTGCAAAAAACTATCGCGAATACTGTACTGAATTTTTCGTATTCCTGCACGCTCCGCGGCATTGTAAGCCTAATAGTCTTTTGCAAATATCTCGAAAACGAAAAGCGACCCGCGTATATTGGAAAAGGAAAAAGTTGTTCAAAATGTCGAAATCTATAACATATTAAAATTTCATCAAAATCGCAGTACGCAGAACTTTTATATACATATAATTACCGCACTCTCAACTATCTAGCACTATTGAAAGACCCTGTTTTAGCATTATCGAGAAATGAGAAGGCGCATCCTGCACCCTTGCGATTCTAGAAAGGAGACTCTACCCCCTTAAGTAAAATTCGTTTACACGGCCGAATGGTACAAGGGCGTGAAAGGGGAACTAATTTCGTACGAGCCCATCGAGGTTCGCGGAGGTTATCTATTTCACTCCCGTAAATACTGAACAGTGTAACATGCGGGCATGGACTGCGCGACCGCAGGTTATCTGGACAACACCTCTCTACCCCCACCCCGCAAACATTTGCGGGCCTGGGATTTAATTGGCTCTTCTATTTTGTGCGTCACGTACGCAACGATTTGCGGCCCGGACAAACCCGCGATATTAATTTTCCCCGACCGCACCGCCGACTAATAAAAGAACCAAGAAATAATCGCGATTACGCCCCTCCGACCACCAGTGCACCGTTTAATTGCGAATCTCTTCGATCCGAACGCCAGATATGACATTCAGAGTCGAGTCAGGAACGACACTTCCCGCCAATCCCTGTACCACATTTTTCCCGACCCTCGTTTCGCAACTGTTTCCCTTGTTTTGTATGTAAATGATAATTTCAGTTGTGATGGCGAAAAATTCTTTTGCCAGTAGATTTCTGACATTTTTCTGATTCAAACGAATCCAAACACGACATAATTCCAACCATATTTACTTGTTTAATTCACGATATCGTGGAGCCTCGATTATCCGAATTGATTTAGTTAACACTTTATTCATTTGTCATGACAGCGAAAAATTCTTTTGCCAGTATATTCCTGCCATTTTTCTGATTCAAACGAATCCAAACACGATATGATTCCAACTATATTTACTTGTTTAATTCATGCTATTGTGGAGCCTCGATTATCCGAATTGATTTAGTTAACACTTTATTCATTTGCACAATAAACGAAGAGTTCGCATATTAGAAGTTCCACTGAACCGTGGATTACATTGATTACAGAAATCCGAATTGTGACGTGTTTGGATTCGTTTGAATCAGAAAAATGTGACGAATGTGTTGATGAAAGGGTCATTAAAAATTTATCAAATCCAAAAATGTTTTCTCGTTATGGTGAACATTGTTTCTGTGTAATTTTGTGGTAAGAAGGATTGGAGATTCTTGCGGGAATTTCTAACGCGAGGATCGAAGGAGGCATCGGAACCGACAGAATGAGAAATGTGCAACAGAATATCTTCGAGGACGCGGAATCACTCGGAATCGTCCGTAATTTGATATCCGTTGGGATTCGATGGAGTCGGCACAGCCATACTTCGGTGGCTATCGAAAGTAATCTAATTCCGAATGAGTAAGCTGGAAAAAGAGGAGACATTATCAGATCAGATGTTTCCCAGATCGTGCCGCGGCACTTGGGGACGTGTCACGACCGATGAGCAGCAAGTTACGCGATTCTCCGTAAAATATTAATCTTCCTCCGACTTCGAGTCGATCGGGCTATCCGGCCGTGTATATGTCGTGTAAAGATTATTGTATTACAAAGTCATTTCTTTATCCAAGTTAATAATTGCTTAATCAAAAATGTAGCTGATGTTTCATTCGAACTTGAATATGTCGACAAGTGTTTGAACATAATGAAACAGTATTTGCCATTACACTGGACATGACGAAACACTTTGTGCACGATAACTATAGATTTTATGGATGCATGAGAAACAGGAAAAAGCGAAAAGAGATTTTAAAAAAGCTTTGAAATAATACTTTTTATATTTCGAACTCTGTTTTATTTTTACTTTGCATGTTTTATGCATTCATGAAAACGTCGGAATAGAAAACACTGTATTTATGTGTTCACATGAAAAAACACGAGGGTAAAATTGTTTCGATAAATATCCGATTTTGCGCAACAATGATCGACTCCGAATTGTCTGGAATATCCCGGTGAAGAGAATAATAGAGAAGATAAGTCGATCACGAGTAACGAGCCCGCGAAAAGTGTCTGGTATTCGTATTTACATGAAATTTCATTGTTCGAAATTGAACAGAAGCCAATAGGAAGGAGAGAACCATAAGAGAAAACTTGAGAAAGGGAGCAATTGCACGGAATTGGCTTCGGGACACGGTTCGATTATCTATTCTCGATTCTTTCGAAACGATCCGACGGGGCTTGATTCTATTTAATGGCACCGCCGTTGCTATCCGTTCCCCATGAAACCCGCGTTTCCGCCACGAATTCGACGCGGATTTGCGTTTGTTACCGAAAACTAGGCTCTCTTATTCACTGCGCTCTCCACTTCCCCCGATATTTATACTTTCCCCGAGTCCGTCGCGTTTGAAACACAATTTTTATTTTTACTTAAAAATAAATTGCAAGGAATGGTTTCCATAAGTTTTTATTTCTATAAAATGCAGAGAAACAAGTACAGAGTGATTTTTACTGTAATGGTTTTGTTGGTGAACTAAAACAATTTTCTTATTCAATGTGTCATGGAACGATACACAAAAATGGAGATTTGCATAAAGGTAGTCCACTACAATAATTCGAATGAATAATGTATCGTATGTACGAATATTTCTGAAATATCCCTGATATTGGATATTTAACCGTATTAATTTATTAAAATATAATGATACCGTGTAATAATAAGTTTTCCCGCTGTGCAATAATGAATATAATACATTAATGATGTTATAGGAACGCATGAAATTGTCGGTTCAATTTCCCCGACTATTTTAAATACGAAAGTGGCTGGAAGTGATGTAAATCGATAAAAAAAGGGGAATAAACCGATGGATACAATTTTCTAAAATTGTTGACTATAAAGCACTCGCATAATTACAGACATCCACAGTATAGATACGTATAATACGTGCAGGTTGATGATGATATTAAAGCGCGGTATTTCTCGTGGTTATAAAAACCGGTGTTCGTGTGTACGTCCGGCCCATGGCGATCAAGTGTATCAATCGGCGCGGTTAATTGATAATAACAGTGTACTCTTAATGTCAGCGTCCCAGCTAATTAGGATGTGGGTCTCTCTCGTTCAATTACCGTCATGTTATTATGAAACCACTCCGGCTTCCCTTTATCCTGTTCTATCTTCTCTCTTCCTCTCGCCTTATCTTCAATAGCTGATCATTTATTATTACAGATTCGTCTTCATTGTTACCCTACTTTTATTTAAATGAAAGAGCAATTCTTCAAGATGGAATTTCTTCTCAATCAATTATCACTAGACTGCGGATTTTCGTGCAATTATAAAGAAATTAATTGTAATATTGATTTTAACGTAACAAATTCACTGAGGGATCAAATCAATTTTTATTTTATTTAGAATATTTTTATTTTCTCTAAAGATCCGTCGTCGTCTGTGTAGTTGCTATAAACGGGTAAATAGAGAAAATTTGAAGTCGACAGTTTGCGTGATTTTGGTATCCGAAATATTTCCGATATAGCCTGATTCCTATTTTTATCGGATAAGCTGTTTGAAAGCACGAGTTCCCGAGGAAATACATTTCAGTCAGCATATATTATTATTTGCCATTTCAACTTTTAATGCATTTTGGTACACGGGCATCGGACACGATAAGCTGACAGACCTGTCGTAGATGCCAAGATTCAAATATTTTCCTAAATGTAATAAGTCTCTCGAGAAACATGAGGTTGGCTGGGGCAATATTGATATGGGAAAAGTCTCGGGCTTTACGATTCTCACGAAAGTCGCATCCATCCTTGGCTCGTATATGCATGCATGGAAGAGTCGAATTCTCATTTTAAAATAAAGACGTGTTACGGGTCCCTGGTTAACATTAATATTTATGAAAATGTTACGAAACTAATCTCGCGTATTTCTTCTTTGTCCACCGACACGTATCGACGTTGAAATTACTTTTGCACCAGATGTGTACAACATATTATACCAGAATAGTAAAAATCAATATTTCTCATAATTTTACTCGACGATTTTTATACAAAAATATTTTTCAAATTTTCCACCGGTGAATGTTTATAAAAAAAAAATCTGAATGTTTATCATGCGTGTACAAAATCTCGCCGAAATAATCTAGTATTCCCGAACAGCTGCGAATACAATCGTTTAGTTATTCGATTATACGGTTCCCTGCTTTATCCCCTTCGGCCGCCTCTTCTACAGCTTCATGCTAATCTCCCAGGAAGCTGAAGAGCCGAACGAAGACAGAGGAGGGGATTGTGCCTCGACATCAAGGGCATCGGAAAATCCTTCTAGCTTTCATTATTGTTATTGCTATGTCGACGAGCGCGGTACAATATTACCATCTCCATCACCGTCTTTGACATTGTCTACGTTCCCGTGCTCTCTTCGTCGTACCCTTCCTTTACCTTCGCGACAGTGTTGCCGGTGGTATTCGTCTGCATTGTGCTCACTCTCGACTTTAGTTTCGTTTAGGCTCCTTTCGTTGCGGTATTTTCACGATCTCACGGACAGCCGGCTTCCATATTTATTCACGGCGGAACGTCGCCTTCATTTTTACGAATCAAATCGGTATTCCCAAATTCTACACTATACCTGCCAATAACCAATTTAGATGTGTCACAATTTTTATCACAGAATTCTTAGATTAATTTTTTAGGGCCATTAAAGCTTGGAAATCAAGGTGACCTTCCATAATATATATCTATAACTAATTTAATCGTGTCACAATTTTTATTTTACCGAAGGTTTCAGTTTTATCAGCATCGAATGCTGGGATTAATTTTTTAGAAACATTAAAGCTTGGAAATCAAGATGACATTAAATACTACTTGTCTATAACCAATTGAATTGTGTCATGATTTTTATTTTACCTAAGGTTTCAGTTTTATCAGCATTCAATTCTTTGATTAATTTTTTAGGGGCATTAAAGCTTAGAAATCAAGCTGACCATGAACACTACTTATCTATAACTAATTTAATTGTGTCACAATTTTTATTTTACCTAAGGTTTCAGTTTTATCAGCATTCAATTATTTGATTAATTTTTTAGGGGCATTCAAGCTTGGAAATCAAGGTGACCTTCAATACCACTACCTGAGATTCCAATTTCATTAAAATTGACTGCTTCAATTAATTTTTGAGGGACATTAAAAATTAGAAATCAAGGAACCCCTTCAATCTTTTAATTAGAATGCCATATATTTGTTTATATTATATATATAATATTATATAATTAAAATTCTATCGGATACGGCACGATAAGCTATGAAAGAAACATTTTGAATGAACATTTATTTACTTGTTTTTTAATAATTCAAACTAAATATAATTTTTCGTCATCTAAACTACTCAGGTTACATTTAAAGCTTGTTCCAGACTCTCCTCAGAATCTTCATCCAGTGAAGACGTTCGAAAATAAAGATCGATACTGTAAGCACACGTGTGCTTAACAAGGTGAGACACAATTCGGGAAGCATTGATAACACGTCGTCGCTCACGATCTTTATCGTGAGGGAGCGGTTCGGTAAACGGTTCCATTAACGCTCGCGAGTAATTAAGTGCGGTCGCAATCGCAGTCGGACACTCGCCCCGATAATCTTAATCGGTTCTTTCGGCCCCGTGCACGCTGGGCCCTGGAGCCGATCCGGTGTTTTAATAGATCGCGAGTGGCAATTTTCGCGAACGTTCCGGTGTCTCATTGTCTCCGTTTCTTTCTATCGCGGCATTCCCTCCCCCCTCCATTCTTCTCAACTCTCAAGTCTGGTGTCTGCTTATCCCGAAAGCAATCGAATTACGCGCAACGTAAGGACGTTATTCAATTACTGGCGGACTAGCCCCGGAGGTGGAAAGTAATTTGCAGGCACGATTCGATTACCCTTATCGCGAATTGCTATCGGCACGACCGTTGCGTACTAATTACTTTTCGACGACGACGACGACGACGAAGGCGACGGAGGCGACGTTGACGACGCCTCTTTCTCACCTCACAGCCTAAAGCGACCCTACCTTGCTCGCGTCCTTTAACCCTTTGCACTCGAGTGGTGACAAAATATTTGTTTCATTATTCAATTTATATTCAATTAATTACGTGCCTAACATTTCAATGAATATTAGTTTTATACTAATTAATTTAAGAAAATCATATGAAATAGGAATATTTTGGGTCAGAAGAAAAATTCGGTTTTCAAAATCGGAGGGAAACTGTTACCCTCTCTCTGCCAGTAGCGGATCACTCACGTGACCGGTCCATGGTGGAAAGGGGACGGCAGAGTGGGGGGACGCGTCTTAATCTGGCGACTCTACCCTCGCGCTAAGCGGCAACTCTCGCCTGACTAGAAAAGTACGATCGATGTACGCCGAGGTTAATCATTCTGAAAGACCTGTCCCGGCACAGAGTGGCATAAGCGTCCACCGACCGCGGAAGTTGCGAAAGAAGTGAGCCAAGCTAATAGGGCCGCAATGTTTATCAAAGTCCCCGGACTAAAAATAAAGAGGCTATTAAGCTGGCTTGTCCCTGCTTGTATTTCGCCGCGATTATACTGCGGATCTTT
This sequence comes from Lasioglossum zephyrum, assembly GCA_028455615.1. Lineage (NCBI taxonomy): Eukaryota > Metazoa > Arthropoda > Insecta > Hymenoptera > Halictidae > Lasioglossum > Lasioglossum zephyrum. Next base: position 6,288,696 of record CM052326.1, read on the forward strand.
TCGTCGAATAAAAAGAAATATATCAATACAAGTCTCTTCTCTGAACACCTCAAACGGTTGGTTTTATTTTGGTAAATTTTAAAAAATCATTATCGCAATCGTTATTACACAACAGAATAAAATTATGGTCTACCTGAATTGCAACAAACTGAAACAGAAATTTATTTTGTTGGTTCGAAAGGTTGAAAATAATGCGAAAATATTGTTATTGTTTTAAAATACTTTTCCTGAGAGTTGTGTTTTATATACACATTAAAAATGGAGGATTCGAAAGAATAGAGAGATTCCGGTGGTACAACATTCGCCACGGGTTTTTATTGTCCCCGTTGCTGAAAGTTAGACAACGCTTCGAGCACAAGTGTACACAATTGAGGAGCTGCTGACCGTGGCTGGCCAGGATAATTACAAAACAAACGGACAAACGTATAAGCTCCTCTTTCTTCGCTTTTCCCGGGGCCCCGGCCGGTTCCTCTCGACAGTCTTTCGAACAATGTGGTCGCGTGACAATGACGTACTTCGTTGAATGACCGTCGAGAAAGACGCGGTGTATTTGCAGACGAACCGCTGTCTGTCAGGGAGACGAAGACAATTCGACAACGATTGTGAGCGACGTCGTCTCCGTCGTCGTCGTCTAGCTCCCTTCTTTTCCCTTTGGTCATCCTTTCGCGTTCGAACAGAACAGACAGACACCGCGAATGAAATTGTAGCGAGACCTGCTGCAGGGGAGGAGAAAATGGAAAACGAAAATCGAGGCACGCAGCGGAGTGACGGGTTTCCTTATTCGGCCGGACGAGAGTCCCGATCCAGACGAACAGAGGACAGCAAAGAATATTTTCTTGTATGCATAAGGCAACATTGAAATTAAAAGAGGAAGGAGACATCCTGGGAGCCTTTTTTGGGAAATTCTTTTCCTTCTGCGAGGTCGAAAATCGTCCTTACAAAACTGATGACGGAAACTCAGATTTGATCCAGACTTATTCCTAATCAGAATTAACTGTATCTGGCTAGACCTAACCAGCTTGAACTTAACTCGAGTCTAATTCAGACTTTCCTAATCAGAGCTAACTATACTGGAGTCCAACTGCACCTTAGACCCTGGAACTCATCTTGCTCCTGCACACCTAATCAGACGCAACTAGACCTTGGTAGACCCAACCATTCCTTACTGAAACCTAATTAAACATACTGATACCTCACAAAAACCGTCAAAAAACTGGCAGGGTCTCAAAGACTAAAATCATTTTCACTAAAAACATCATCCCTGCCCTTTCAAGTATCGCAACACGCCAACCAAGTCTTACAGGACAAAAAACCCTCCGATGGAAGCATACTTCGCCGAAGCGATCTTCCGCTTAATAATTAAAGGAGCCCGTGAAATTTCATAGGGAGCAAGAAGGTAGCACGATGCAATCCGTTCGCGAACAATAGTGATGCTCCGTGAACTCGGCATTTCCGGCTCAAAGAGCCGTCTAACTTCACAACAGAGAGAGAGAGAGAGAGAGAGAGAGAGAGAGAGAGAGAGAGAGAGAGAAGGTGGAAGGTGCACGCGGGAAACTTTACTAGCTAGTTCCGAAGAAGCGGGCTCGAACAAAGAGAACAGGACAAGAAAAGGGTAAGATCCAAAGAGAAACGGAAAATCCAGATGCATTACAAAGGCAGACGTACCCTCCCCCATGTCCCCCATGTTCCTCCCATCATTCCCATGTCCCTGTGTCTTACTCCCCCACCTGGCAGACTAGTGCGCCAGCTCGAACTGATAGAACTGGTTGCAAAGAAAGCCGTCGGACAGCATGTCCTCGTGCGGAGAATACCGCAGGGGTGAGATGCTATTGGGTCCCTAACGGGTAGATTGCACTGGTGGCTCCGGGCCACGTTGCAGGGGGGATCGAAGATGGCGGCTCGATGAGAATGCACCCGGGTTTCCTGGACGCTCAGCTCCAGGCATGAGTCAAACGAAGGGTGGCCAGTAGGTGGGGAGACGGAGAGAGAGAGAAAGAGAAAGAGAGATCGAGAAAAGAGAAGAACGCAAGCAAACGAAGAGGGCGGACAGCTCACGGTCACCGTGCACCAGGCGCTTAATTGTGTCGCGGAAATACTCAGACAGACGGATTCCTTTAATAATGTGCCCGACGGACCGCTCAACCGATTCACCCTCTTGACGTTTTCTTGTTTCCTCCTTTTCTTCCAAAGGGTCCACAGGTTTAGGTTCACGTTCTCTCTCTTTATCTCTCTCTCTCTCTCTCGCTTCATGCGCGCATCTCCTTTCATCGGGTCCGCGTCGCTGTGTTACCCCTGGTGCATGCGACTGGACTTCGCAATTAAGTACAGGCTCAAAGACGCGGCCTCACTCGATGCCCTTGTCTTTCGTAATCACTGCTTTGTCGCACACAATGCCGCGCGCACTCCCGCGCCGATGTGTGCGCGGGTTAGTCGATTTCAGACTGTGCGAGTTTGATTTTACCAATCTTTGAACGAAGATCCAGCTATTCTGAATTCTAATAATTTTTTCATGGATAATTTTTATTGCCTGAGAATCTTTTGGCGACTTCAGACCATGTAAGTTTGGTCTTAATTAATTTTTAAACAAAGACCCATCTACTCTGAATTCTTATAATTTTTTCATGGATAATTTTTATTGTTTAAAAATCTTTTGGCGACTTCAGACTATGCAAATTTGGTTCTAACCAATTTAAAAAAAGACCCATCTCCTCTGAATTCTTATAAATTTTTCATGGATAATTTTTATTGTCTGAGAATCTTTTGGCGACTTCAGACTATGCAAGTTTGGTTTTAACCAATTTTTAAAAAAAGACCCATCTCCTCTGAATTCTTATAATTTTTTCATGGATAATTTTTATTGTCTGAGAATCTTTTAGCGTCTTCAGACTATGCAAATTTGGTTTTAACCAATTTTTAAACGGAGACCCATGTACTCTGAATTTTTATAATTTTTTCATTGATATTTTTTATTACCTGAAAACCGGAATGATCCAAGTTCTCTTGGATTTCATATGGTTCAATGTGTTACTTCTTCTTACAGAAGGAGCAAGGTTTTACCGGACAGAATAGAAGTGAGTCATCACGATTTGCCATAACAATTCGACGGGCGATAGAAGAAAAATGCACACGGCCCCGTGAAGAAAACTTTGGTCGGATTCCAAAGTGATCGCGAGAGACGCTATAGACGAAGAACTCCTTTATGGAGTGGATGAACCGTTTCTTTGACGGATCATTCAGCTCTAGTCAGTCGACGACGTAATCTGTCTGGGCCTTGAGGCGTGGGCGTCGCTGCTCTCATTTTGTTTCTGGAAAACAACGTGAATCCTGAGAGAATCTTCGCTTTCGCAACTACGCCACTGTCGGGAGCTTACTATCCGCGGTCGCATGTCACAGACAAAGGTCTACTTTCGGTTCCCCGCTCAAAGGATTTTCCTTCCTGATCATCGGACAACTTGTCGTACCCCGTAAGATCCTCTTTCCCATCTTTTGTTTCGAACCGTCCCGGAATCTAATTAACCAGACACTCGCACGGTGCAATCTCTGTTTTAATGAAAAATCTTTCCTGATCAAATTCACTGAAATTAAACGTGCCATACAGGTTGGTCCACCTAAATTTTATCAATTTTCCATTTTCGGAGACGAATTTCAAGAAATCAGAATCAAATAGAATTGTATTTTCCGTGGAAGCTTTTTCAGATTTTAAATTAATTAAAATTCTGTTACATTTTATGTCCTAGCATTTTCTGAAAATTTTCCCGAGTGCAAAGGGTCAAGCATACTTGGAAAAACAACTGGGCTGGTACAGAATTTATGCAGGTTTTCGCATTCTAAAATGGAGTCACGAATATAACCCAGTATTTCCGATTTCAATATCACATTCTACCAGGTTCATCGAGAAACTGCATCAACAGAACCGTTCGCCATATACATCCTGGTTCTACAAATATCAATCGGTGCTGTACTAAAGCATCGTTCACAGGTAGACCTAGGAACAGCAAGGAGATTTCGAATTCCCGTTCCGTATCCAAAGCAATGCTCCATCGGCTATTGCAACAAAAATTGCACCGCCGCAAGATTCACCATTGGAGAGAGACGAGAACCGTTCGGCAGACATGCTGGTTCTACAAACATCGATCGCGCCGATGCTATCGGTTTGTAGGTAGAACTTGAAACGACGAAGCGATTTCGCGTCTACGGTAAAAATTACACTATTGAAAAGGATAACAATCGATCGGGTCGGCTGTCACTGTAGAAGAATGATGGTTCCAACGAACGGAAGCTTTTCATCGGATAATACTGCAGAGCAATTGACATAATGAATGCAATTTTATTTGAAGCACCACGGACGGGAGCTCGAAGTGAGTTGTTACCAGTCGCGAATGACTAACGGCTTCGTAGCTGCGGAGCAGTTCGAGCAACAAGTGAGAGGAAGAACGAGAAAAAAGAAACGCGAATGGGAAAAAAAATAATACAGAGAAATAAGGGAGGGAGGTGCACCAATGGGATGGAACCGAACGAAGACGAAGAACGATTGCAATTGGCATTATCAACCTGTCGACGTTATTATTTACGACGTCGTTAACTTAGGAGCGTATGAATTTTTATCGTGCGCGCATTAATACGGGAACGCACCGGTTTGTCCTTAACCCGACGCATTCGTTGCTCGCGATCATAAATATGGATTATCGAAAATTATATTTTCAACGGGACCGGCCTCGATCGATTTCACTTTCCTTCGAAATAGATTAACAAGTATCTTCAACAATTTTAGCGAGTTGAAATATATTTTTGAAACTCCTTTTTCTTGGGTACAGCGTTTTATAGTTTCATCGTGGAGTGGGTGATCGGTTTAGGAACGATGACGATCATGCAACTCCGAGACAGAGGATAATTGCATCGCAATCTTCATTTTCCCCGAGACAAAAGGCAAACTTTAGCCGGACAATAACGTTGGACGCAGCAGCGTGTTAACGTCGCGAATAATCAAGCGCAGCCCTACGTCCCTTCATTGTGCCCGATGCGAAAAATCGAGACCCAACGCGCGGCTCTCGGGTTCTCACGTGAACTTTTCATTGAAACTAAAGGTCGGGAACGCGCGTTCCTGCGCTGAAAGGACTCTCTTTGTGGACGCACGAATATATCCGCGTTCGCGACGAAGGGACGCCGTTGTGCTGGTCAAGAATTAGTCGATGCGTTCCTTCAGAGAAATTGGATAGGTCGCGGAACAACTTCAACTTTCCAGAACACCAATCCGCGGTGCACGCGTCGCCTGAATGAAAAGTTTGTCGTACCACCGATTGATTAGCACGCCTCCCGCCCCTGCGGCTCGGGGTTGAATTGTTTTAAAACGGGGGAGAACCGAACTGGGAATTAATAATCGAGTGTTTGGAACCTCCAGCCGAGCTGGGAATTCTTCATGTTAACTTTAGTTCAAGGGGTAGACCAACCTCGGTATCTGAAAATATGCTGCACTTACCGATTTTATTTCGGAGTAATTAGAAGGTGGAATAAACTGTTTATTTTGCGGTAATATTAACAGTACTTTTAACTTTATTCCTCATTTTTTCAGAACAATATTGTAATAAATGGCGGAGCTATTTGTTGTTTCAGTAATGGCCTTCAGGGGTAGCTCAACTTCACTAACTAAAAATGTGCTGTTCTTGGGAATTTTGTTTCTGGTTAATTAAGGGGTGAAAAATTATGGGTTTCTTTGCTGATTTTAACAGTACTTTTAACTTTGCTCTCCATTTTATTCAGAACAATGTTGCAAAAAATGGCAGAGTTATTCGTTGTTTTAAAAACGGCCTTCAGGGGTAGTTCAACTTTACTAACTAAAAATGTGCTATTCTCGGAAATTTTATTTCAGGTTAATTATGGGGTGAAAAATTCTGGTTTTCTGCGGTAATTTTAACAGTAATTTTAATTTTACTCTCCATTTTTTTCAGAACAATGTTGTAAAAAATGGCGGAGATATTCGTTGTTTTAACAATGGCCTTCAGGGGTAGCTCAACTTCACTAACTAAAAGTGTGCTATTCTTGGGAATTTTGTTTCTGGTTAATTAAGGGGTGAAAAATTCTAGTCTTTTTGAGGTGATACGAACGGAGCCCTTAGCTGTAATTTCCATTTGTTTCAGAACAAAATGTTACAAAATGTAACTTGTTGATCAAGTTTCACGTCCATCCGAAACACTATAAGACAGCCACGTAGCAATTCAATTAACATCGGCCGGCGTTACTTCGAAGCGATAGAAGGGGACCGTTCGGCGATTGTTCAAGGAGGTTTGACTCGAGAGGCTCTGATATTCGTCCGAGCCGAAAGTCCAAAAGGTTTTTCAAGGGCTGGCCAGTGCCCTATCCCGAAAGGGTACAACTAGGCCTCTCCCCATTTGCAGTGGACCCGAGTCGAGAGCAGGTCTAATATGCTTTAACCACTGCCATCGAGCTGCCGGAATAACCGAAGAGAGAGAGAGAGAGGGAGAAAGGAGAGCTCTCCCTCGAAAAGCGAAGAGAAACGGCGACTAGGCGAAAGGGAGGAAGGGCGAAGGGAACAAGAGAGGAGAATAAAGGAGGAAGAATGGAAGCCGCGAATATTCATAATACGAAGCCGATGGAATAAGCTGATCCTGCAAACAGGCATTCGTTGGCGCCGACGGGAATCCTCGCCGAGCATTATGAGAAACGAAAAGTTGGAGGATGGGAAATAGAGAGAGCGAGAGAGAGGGAGGTGGATGGAGACGAAGGGCCAAGAAATTTGAGAAAGGGAAAGGGACGAGTGGAACAGAAAATCGGCGGATAAGGAGCACGCTTCGGGAAGACTAATAAACGATAGGAAAAGGGGCAGGTTCAAGTATGGGTCGAGACGGCCCTGCCTACAGGATCATTCAAAAGCAGTATCTCAAAATTAATTAATTAAATGGCCTTTAGGGGTAGATCAACTTGAATATTTATAAAAAAAATGCTGCCCTTACGAATTTTATTTCAAGATAACTACTGGGTGAAAAATTCTGTTTTTTTTTTTACAGTGATGTTAACAGAACTCTTAGTTGTAGTTCCAATTTTTCTCCAAAAGAACATGTTACGAAATTGCTGTAACTTGTTGATCCACGTAGCAATTCAATTAACATCGGCCGGCGTAATTTCGAAGCGATAGAAACGGGACGGTCCGGCGATTGTTCAAGGAGATTTTTGGATCAGCCAGTAAGAAAAAAGGCTGAGCAAATAAGAGGAGAGAAGGACGGACAGCCTCAAAGTACAACAGGAAGGGCTTTCCTCTTGGACGGAGAATTTTCCGACTTCCTTTTCGTGCTCTCTCTCCTGGCCGCCAATGAGCCTGACGGAACGAGTACGTTCGGTCCTCTTCGCCGGCATATTTCTCGGAAACAGGACTAAGCGTTTATAGTCAATTAAGGAGCCCAGAGTAGGCAATGCTCTTTGCTGCTCGTCGAGAGCGACGGAGAGAACCGGCATGAAAAAAATGAAGTGGCTCCCGAGTGAAGATCGTTTGGCAAAAATGAAATGTCCATGGAAATTGAATCTTCAGTTCACTTTGGGACAAGGTCCGCGATGGATCTCGCCGACAAAGAGTGTTTGTACGCTTCCTTTCTGACGAGCCTTTACCGGGCTCGTTAATGAAATGTGGTTTACAAACGATTGGGTTTTTGGAACGCCCCCGCTCAGTTGAACGTAGAGGTTATCTTGAGTTACATGATTTAACATTTGTTGTTGTTGTTAGATGAGATTTATGAAGATGTATTTAAGGCCACCTCTAGTGGAAAATTTTGTGACACCCTATAGAGCACGAGATAGAGACATGTGAGCACAATCAATCGTTGCGGAGTTCACGTGCAAGTGCAAGAAAGTACAAAAGATAGGAACCCGACATTGTTGAATGGGTTTCTAAATTTATGGTCTTCTTGTCATAGCGAGATGATAGAGGACCAGCACTTAATGATAAGTCGCCGGCGTAACCAAAAAATCCGTCTTCTTTCCTTTATCTTTCACAGAGTTTAATTTCTTCTTCGGAGATTTTATAAAACCAGCTTGGTTTTTCAATACTCCGGTGAATGTTTGTAGAAATATTTTAGATTGCAAAACAGTGTCGTCTGGCAGTCCATATCGGATCGAAAGAGTAATGAGGTATGAATCACAAGGTGGTCTCACGCTATTAGAGAAGACTCCAAAGGGACAAGTGGAATAGAGTGGCCCATGGGATCGCTCGTGTAGTACTAAATCGAGAACATCCGGTCGATTATCGAAGATATATGAAGTCAAAGCACTAAATCGTTCGGTCGTGTAATTGGCCGAAAGACTCGATCTATCTAAAAACATGCGATATAAGCACGTGCAAAGCAGCGTACCATTCATTACGCTCCTGCTGTAATTTAAATTAAAAGACAAACGTTTCGAAAAATTATTCTGCTGCACATGGGGAACATTAACTGATGAAATTTATTATGTAGATGAAAGGAACGTATTAAAATTTGTTGCCACGACAATGTATAATAAATTTGTTATTCGGTTGTAATAAGTTTTGTTCATGAAAAATAAAAACGAAAGCAACCGGGGTGGAATAAAGTATATAAAGTAACTATATAAAGAAATATATAAAGGAATCTTTGAATCTTTGAATCTTTGAATCTTTGAATCTTTGAATCTTTGAATCTTTGAATTTTTAAACGTTTAAACGTTTGTTTCTAGTGTAGACTTATATGCGAGTGAATAAAAGTTAAAATTAATGAACGGTACCTAATGTTTTCGCTGCTTTAAATTTGACCCGCTCATTTGTATTATAAACGCATATAGTCCACAGTCTGTTAATGCGAAATGAAAATAATGGTCAATACGCTCAGAGTGTGTCGACAAATAGAACTAGAGGCATCGAGAGCCGAGTGAGCTCCTCAGACAGACTAGAAAATAGCTGGAACAATGAAAAATAGAACAGTGGAATATAAAAAAAGCATGGTCGCCGTACGTCCCCGTCGCTGGATAGTACGTATGTACATAAAGAATCGGTTGGGAAGTATACGTACGCACCATTCGTGTTGACGGACACGCCAAACATACGTTGAATCGAAGTAGCTGTTTTTTGGCGCGATCCTCGGTCGGGGGATGAATTTTTGTCGCAAAAGCTCCGAAGGGGTGGTGGCAACAGTGGTAGCTACGAACGGGGGTCGGCAGGGGAGGGGTTGTTCACGTGAAAAAGCTCGCTTGACGTGGATCGCCCACGGGCCTGCCAGACTGGACCGCAATGTTTTCCTCCAATTTCACCCAAACAAACAGTCCGTTATAGATTTGCAGCCGCTGCCCCCTCGTCAATTTATAATGACGAACATTGTACAAGGAGAAATGAGAATACGAGGTTCGCGTTGGAAGTAGATACGCGGCCGTACGGAAGGAAATCTGGCGGTACGTCGGCCGAGCATTGCCAATTCTCTTTCCAGGCTCGTGGAATTGCTGCTGGAAGGTACGGCGCGATTATAAATACAACACTGAACACTGGAGTTCGAGAATGATAGTCTTTGTTCGGGAGTTTCGCTCTTTGTCAGATCAGACTGCTTTTAACCGTCATTTTTAATAAACTGCTCGGTAATTGTCTTTGGAATTCTCAAGCTAAGCAGCACTGAAAAGCACTTAGGAAGTACTGGTAAATCGATGCTGGAAAATTATCATTTTCCTTTCTGAATATGTTCTAAGTACCATTTGCGGCTATCATGAATTAAAATGTACTTTTAATTTGATGTAGATTGATTTAAAAAATTCTTTTTAAAGTACCACTAAAAAATTGTGTATCTATGTTAGAGAATGACCATTTACATGTTTAATTTTACCCATTCTATTCTGAATATATTTTATAAACATCATTTATAGATATCATAAATTGAAGTTTTGATTGTGATGAATTGAAGTGAATTGATTGAATATTTTTAATTTTACGAATTCTATTCTGAAGATATTTTATAAACATCATTTATAGATATCATAAATTAAAGTATCTTTTATACTTTTAATTTGATTCTGATTCAATCTGTCTGAAAACGCGCCTTGCAGTTTGACGTGCGATTCTTGCAGGTTGAAGTGCACATATGCTTCCCCGGAACAGGTCGCTATTGTCGATACGATTGAAACGATTAGGGTGAGAACGAGCCTCGTAGGCATTTTCGGGGGGGATCGGATTTCATCGAATTTCTGCCGGAAAAAGTAACGAGATGTTCGTACGGGAATCACCCTCGACTGTTGTCAGAGTACTTACGATCCGACGAATTTGGGTCACCCCTCGAGATTCACAAATAAATTGCGGTCACAGTGTCACGAGTAACAGGGGTGGGTGGTGGAATCTTAGTCGAGAAAAATCTGTGCCATACGTCACGTTTCTTCGTACGTGCGTTCTGCCCAAAAACATTACACGTTTGCAAAAGTCTATGTGCAATGTTGAATTTTTCTTTACATAATATCGCAAACGAAGAAATATATTCCACGTTATAAAGAGGATTCGTTTTTACTCCGTTGTTAATATAACAAGACAGTTTCGTAAATAAAATATAGTTTTTTAATTGGTATCGACTGGTCGACAACCGTGATTCCGAATGTCAGTTCACGTTGGATTTACGATCGACAATCTCTATTTTATACATTCCTTTTTTTGTAGAGCGTGCTTTATGGTTCAGCGATTTCTATTAATATTTTCCATCAATAAATATAACGCAAGCCATTCGTATTTCACTGAGCCTGTCGCCACTCAATTTTCGGCGTTTATTTATTGTGCCAGCGATATATATCGCAGTCAACAATGCTGCACTGTAGAATCGATTAAAATAACTATATCGCCGAGTCCGACAGTTGTATCGCTAAAATAAACATTCAATCGAATTAGAAATGGAAAACCATTCACGATTTATTGGTTCTTGAAAATCTGCTTCGGATCAACTTCATTTACAATCTTTCAAATTTTGATCGAGTCAACGCTATCATTATTATCATTTATTTTATTTCTATATAGAAATATTCTATAGAATCAATATAGCATATTATATAGGACTTACAATTTTCTCGAGACCGTACATTTTCTTAAAGATAAACTTAAACAGAAAATGTTATTTTTCGAATCGAACAAAAATATTATTTCCTGCCGAGGGAGGCGTGCAGAAATCTGTTCGGAGTTTGCGTGACCATGCGAATCCCTCGCGATATGATCTCAAGGGTTAGCCGGTGGGTCCGAGTAGATCCGGAAAAAGGTAACGGTTCGGTTAATCAAGAATAGGCGGTTTTACGAGGGTTATGGTTGCTGAACGATAAGGAGTATAGGGTGGACCAGGACCATGAGCCAGACACACGTCGATCAGCACGAGCGAAAGTGAAACACCATCAAGGATACCGGATGATCAAACGGGGTTGGATGATCGAGTGAGTGATCGATCCGAATGGAGAGTGGAGGTTAGGGTAGCTGTGTTCCCTGCGGCCAGATTAGATTGCCTAGACCTCGATCGTCTTCGGCTTCAGAATCGTATCGTACGACTTACAGGAAATCGTTTCTGTCAATAAGTCTCTGTAGACTCGCTGCGACAATTTCAAATAAAAGAATGCTCCCGCCTGACACCGCCGAAACAATGATCCAGTTACCTTGGAGACAAACTTCTAGATCCATCGAATAAACACGAAAATCTATAAACGATTTAGAATGATATTTTTCTGATTAAAATGATACCAACCACGGTACAATTTGAATCATGTTCGTGCGTTTCATTAAGTGGTTAGTATAATTTATTATTATTATAAACTAGCTTTTCCCCGCAGCTTCTCTCGCACAGGAAACTGTGTAATGCCCTCAAAAATTGATATTGTTTCTCCATAAAACCTTTTAAATCCCCATTCACCCCTACGATTTTATCAAAGAGCATTAAGACCAAGTTTCAAGTAAATTTGACCACACATGAAATATTCCTCATACAAACGTTGCAACCCCTTTTCACCCCCTCAAAGGTCTAATCATTTAAAATGCAGTAATAGGTGTTTGATTAATTATATCAAAGAACATTAAGACCAAGTTTCAAGCAAATCTGACCACAAATAAAATATTCCTCATACAAACGTTTCAACCCCTTTGCGAAATATCATTTATTATTCCTTGTATAGATCATAAAGAGAACCTCTGTCCAAAATTTCAGCTTTCTAGATCCTCCGTATACAATTCCGACATAAATCAATTTTTATTCAGTTAAATGACTACTTCAAGGGGAAATAAATATTTTCTAGTCGACACCTTTGTTTATGCTTGAAACATTTTTAAGTTTTCAGACTGTAAGTATTATTAAATATTGAGATCAGGAACACGATCATTCTCGCCATATTTTTATCACGTGTGAACCGTTAATACAATTAACACGATTTTGTTATATTCGGTGATACAGTATTGATGGAACAATTGAATCGGCATTTCCTCGGCAAATTGGCAGTATAACAACAAACACCGGGCAATTAATAGAATGTACACTGACGTGTAGCCCGCGCGCGATTAATACGTATACACGTTCTAAAGCAGTTTGACTGTCGATCAGTATGCGAACTGCGGTTTACCATTGATTCATTAAGTCGTGAATTGTCAGAAATTTGCATAATCGTACGAAGGAGAAACTGGATCTGGGCTGTTGCAGGAACATCCCACGAGAGAATCGGCTTCACTCGATTTACTCGGTAGCAGGCTAGGCACCTTATGCTAATACCGAGGTGCACTATACAATGGCTTTTGATAGTGACAATGTTGACTTGCTGTACAAACACGGTGAAGGGGATCTACGACGTGTATGTGATTAGAACGGAGCACTATGACGTTTGTCGGAAGAAACAAACGTAATCTTTCGAGGTATACGATGCTCAAATTAAATAGATCGTGTCGGTGTCGGTGGGTTTTATTGAATCATCGCAGTGATTCAATAAAATGAATGAAATTAATAATAGTATTGCGATGGAATTAAGAGATTTATGTATCTTGAAATTCTCTAAAATATATTCGTCTTGAAATTCTCTAAAAATGTTTATCTTGAAATTTTCTAAAAATATATTCATCTTGAAACTCTCTAAAATATATTCGGCTTGAAATTCTCTAAAAATGTTTATGTTGAAATTTTTTAAAAACATATTCATTTTGAAACTCTCTAAAATATATTCGTCTTGAAATTCTCTAAAAATGTTTATCTTGAAATTTTCTAAAAATATATTCATCTTGAAATTCTCTAAAACAATGTTGGCTGCAAACAACGGTATTTACAGCCACGCAGCGAATAAGTTTGATAATACAATATTTCCGGGCACCCAGTTTGAAAAATGTGGAGAATTAACGTGCTCCATAGTTAAGTAGATTTCGGTGCACGGGAACAGTTCGCCATTCTCGAAACTTTCCGGTCCATTCGAAATTTATTTTACAAGCTTATATAGCGTGGCCCGGCTGCGAATTTGCAATATTAATTCTGAGAAACACCTTTTAGGAAGCTCGAAGTTTTGACGTCAAAGCTCGCCAGGGGTCGTGTCCTGAATTATTTAGACGCCACCCATTTTGTGATGGATTTACGAGTGACGCGACAGGAAATTTTGGAGAACTCGCCCTGGCTCTTGGACAGATTCGACGCGTTATGCTTCTACTCTTCCTATTAATTTATTTACCGAAAACTCACTTGAAACCGGAACAGAAAAATTTACACGACACTTTGGGTTGGTAGAAAATAATTTTAATTTTCATAATTAAAAATCAAACTTTAGAACAGTAAAGACATTAGAATATTTTAAAAACACTGTCAAATCTATTATTTTCGATCTATTAAACATATTACGGAAGAAAATAAATCTTTGTTTCGATCCAGTTCAATATAATTTAGGTGAAAGTTACGCTGTCTATTGACAACTAATTCGGCGTCTGAACAGTGAATTTGGCGAGAGATTCAAACAGACAGACAGAATTTCGATGAAAAGGGCGAGAGAGGCGCGAAACGTAGCGGTCGAATGAAATTATCGTAAACGATGAAAATCGGGAGGATTACGTATGTAGTATCTACAAAACATCTGGCATTAATTCAAAAACGTTCATCCCCTAAAACAGGTCTTTTCACGTGGCTCCGCGCGTCTTAATTAATATTTCAAAAGCGGAGTTCAGCCGCGACGAACTCGAAAAAGTAATAATCCGCGTGCTGATCCGATTGGCATTAATTCGAGATGAGACGCGACCGTAAAACATTTTCGGAAGATATTTAATGCGCGGCCTCGCACCGGGATACCCGGTCGGACGTGAATTTATTAAAATGCGGAAAAACCGATTACTAAGTAGCGTGCACGGAGAGCAAATAACGGGCCCGACACATTCCCGGCAGCAGCCGTTTGGCAATTGTTCGCCGGTGAAAAATCCGACCGTATTTCCGTGTCGCCGCGTAAAGCCCCGAACAGTTTCGACAAATTGGAAAATGTTTGGACGAAATCGAGTCGTTCGAGAAGATTCCCGTTAACCAGTTCATAATGAATATTTGAACTGGCATGACAATTAACTTGTTGGCCAATATAATGACGGAGAGAGCTCGTCGCGTTTCGCTCCCGCAACACCGAAATAATGATTTTACCGCTTCCACGGACTCCGGCGGCCCGCAATAATAGAACAAAAATTGCGAGTGCCAATGGCGCAATAATTCCCGATTTAATTCGATGCGCATTCCGTTCGGCATTCGCGGAAAAATACCGAATTCCGTGTCGATAACAATTGTATCCTTCTAACTGCTTTTTACTATCATTTATTTGCGTGAAGTTATAATTTTTGCATTGAATAAAGAATTTAAGGAACACTCGATTTTTAAAAATGTCCGATTACTTTGTACACCCATTGTAGTGATTTTCGTGACCGAAACGGTTTAGTCCGGGTAGTCGAGGCTGTATTCGCGATTGAAAAACTCGCGGATCGTTCGAGCCTGCGGATAACAATGTCCGGTTGTTCGGGCGAATCGGCGGGACGCGTTCAGAGGTAGTCGCAGGTTAGAAGCTGCGGAATTCACGCGAGAGGAATTTATTTCGCCGTGTCATTTGGCATGTTGACGACATTGCCTGTACAATGGTCGACGACAGAAAATAGAGAGAAAAAAAGGGGAGGGGGATGGTCGGGGATAATCCGTGACAAGTTACACGTCGTGTTTTGCATGATCCGGGGCGAGCCGAAACAAGCAGAATGGAAGAGAGCAGGAACATAGGAGGAACGAAAGTATATAAACCTGGTGGGGCTGTTTATCGAAACGTCATGCACAGGCAGCCTATCAAAAGCAGAATTGCTTTCAGGAGCCTCCTCTCCTCCTCGTTCCCTCATTTCCACGCACGCTTCATTTCCCATACACACAGCGAGCGGCACCAACGGGATCGTTTGTTTATAGTTAATGCCGAAAGCTGCTACGCTGCTAATTCGAGCCTTCTCTCTTATCAGTTCATCCGTTCCCGGTCCGCGTCGCTGCCACCGGAACAACAACTCGCAGCGTCACGTTCAGCTGCGCCAGATTATGTCGATCACGGTCAACCCAGATATCACCGATCGGCCTCTTGATCATTTATTGTTGTCGTCGACGATAAGCCCCACTCGCCTTATGAAAATCACCGGAGTTCAATCGGAATTACACTGGCCGATTACATTGTCAGAGTTACCTGGGTCTATTCGCAATCTCGGATTAACACTTTCCACTCGAATTTAGATCGTATATCGTTTCTGTCGATATTTCATTCCGAAGATTTACAATTTTCGCATATTGCGCAGGTTACAGAATGTTTAAAAATATGTCGGGTCCTCCATTTCTCCCCCAATACAATGTGATAAATATTAAAATACTAGCCTTCTTATCATTATTACATTCTGAGAGAATGATTATGAAAATCACCGAAATCCAATCGGAATTACAATGGCCGAATTTAGACCGTATGCGATATTTGATCGTATATCGTTTCAGTCTATATTTCATTCTGAAGATTTACAGTTTTCGCATATTACGCAGGTTACAGAATGTTCTTTTAAAAAAAAATGTCGGGGCCTCCATTTCTCCCCCAATACAATGTGATACATAGTATAATACTAGCCTTCTTATCTTCATTAGATTCTGAGAGAACAGCTTGTAACACTTTATCTGAAATACTGAATCGACTCGAGGAGGTTACCCTTTCTCTGTCAGTACCGGATTAGTCACGTGACTTATCAAAAGTTACACACTCCGTGTATGTGCATATTTGATATGCAGTTAATAAACGCATTATACTTTCACGAGATTTTGCATAATTTTTCCGCTTCGCACGTTGCGTTTAATTCTCCCGTGACCAGTGGGACGCGGATATCTCGCTTGAATTCTCGGGTAAAAAACGATGTAAATCGACGGATAAACAATAAATTTGCTGAAAGAAATAATTTGCTCGCGAAAGGATTAAATGAGGCGGGCGAAGCAGATTATTTAAAATTTAAACGAATCTGTGAAGGCACGAAGTTACGATAAATCCGTTGGATTGTTTAATCGTAACGTTCATATCGATGTGTGTATGCATTTCTAACAGAGAATAAAAATTTCCGAGGAAACTCAGGTGACAAGTGTACCGGTCCGGAGGGGTCTTGTCAGTTTTTCCTTTTCAACAAGCGGTTCTTGCCTTCGTTTTCTCGTTTTTTTATTCCTTCGTCGCAGCAATCTATTTGTTTCACAGGTCGATGGGTACGAAACCAATCAGTGTAACCCGCTCGAATGGAAGGCCCCGCAGGTGCACAAAGAGATGCCGTGCTGTTCGAAAAGCGAACAAAATATTACGCAAATTCCAAAAACACCGGCAGTACCTCATCCCCCCTTTTCTCTCAGTTCCGCGTGATTTTCCGTGAATGCGTATTTTTTTCGCGCAAAGTCAATCCGACGATGCTCCCTCTGTGCGAGGACCGATCGCCATTTCTTTTCGCCCGGTTTGACCGCTGCGCGATTTTCAAAGTATTCGGAAAAATATTCTCGATGTTTTCCAGTAACATTTTCACAAATGTTTTTAGCAATATCGGACCTCCCTTTCCATTATTAATTTATCCTGTAAATATAAAATACAGTCGATTTTTTTCAAGAGACATTTTCACAAATGTTTTCAGCAATATCGAACCTCCCTTTTCATTATTAATTTATCCTGTAAATATAAAAAGCAATCTCGATTTTTTTCAAGAGACGTTTTCACAAATGTTTTTAGCAATATCGGACATCCCTTTTCACTATTAATTTATCCTGCAAATATAAAATACAATTTTTATGCAGAATGCAATGAACTATTAAGAAACAATCATATTGTCATAACTGGACTATGGATTTTTATGGTAAAGAGAAACTGTCCACATTCATTGCAAGATACAGGAGCTACATATACATTTATTTATTTTCTTAATTGTTTGAAGCATTTGAGCATTTTGAAATTTATCATAATTGCATAAAGATCCGGAATCGAGGATCGAATAAAATTTTCTGAAAAATTCGTTACACCGTCGGCACGTTTTTTATCCAAACTTGACTTTTAATCGGACAGATCCGCACAATGGCAGAAGTTTAATGAATTCGTTCTGGAAATCGTGTTCCATTCTTTCATTACAGAGAAGCCCCGATCTCTTTACATTTTCCAACGATAATATAAACTGTCGCAGACGACGACGTAACGGCGGCATTATGAATTTTCCCGGCGAGTTTTATTGCAAAAATGAAATTCTCGTATCAAAGTTTCTGGAGAGGGCCCGTGGTAGAAAAGTTACAATTAATGCGGCGGGTTTAATCACACATAATAGCTCGGCCATTTTCGCCGAATATGCAAGAGAGTCCGGTCTCCGCTCGAAATCCGACGTGGCTGGGACATCAATTTGCGCTATACCGTAGTATAGCTGGTTCGTTCGATCTCCTTCGAACGTCCTGCCGACGGAATCACATTCCTGGACGCGTCTGTTCCTTTCTCTCTCACTCTCTCTCTCTTCTCGCTTCAGGAAAATTCACGGTGCTACTAAAGGTTTTCGCTAAATTATTCAGAGCCACGAGCCGACCCCGTGGAAGGGCGATTTCCTTTCGAGTGATCGATCAATTAAGTCGACGACCATCCCCGAAACAATCGTGCTTTATTATCTGACAAATCCTGGTTTCCGTTTCATTGCGGTCGTTCGTCTTGTTACGCTCTACAATACGAAATTTTTCATCTCTTTGAGCCACAGTCGTCGAAAGACTTGTCCCCCCTCTACCCTTCCCCTTCCACGAGACTGTCACTGTGTCACGTAATTAATCTGATACTGGGGTAGAGAGGGGCTAACATCTCGCTCAATTCTAGTCAATTCGCGAACACAAAATTGTTTAAAAGTACTGTATACATACACAGTCGGGGATAATGTTAAATAGACATTATTAAAAATCGCCTAACTTTTTTAAAATTGCTCTAAAGTTGAACCTTTTTAATTACCAGTTTCAATAAATTTCTTTATCCCAGCACATACTATGATAAAATTTCTACACAATCCAAGTGAATACAGTTTCGTCGTTTTCGTAAGATAAAACGTTTTGATAATTATATAGAAAAGGTCTGCGTACTCCGATTTTTATGAAATTTTAATATGTTATAGATTTCGACATTTTGAACGTTTTCCTTTTCTAATATAGCGTGCAGGAATACGAAAAATTAAATACAGCATTCGCAATAGTTTCTTGCAAATATCTCAAAAACTAAAAGCGACCCTCTATATTGCAAAACGAAAAAGTTGTTCAGAACGTGTAACTGCATAACATATTAAAATTTCATCAAAATCGGAGTATGCAGACCTTTTCTATATAATTATCAATATTTTAATTTCAGTGCTTGCTAGGTTTATAATTGCTGCTGGTGTCATACAATCGATACACAAACAATATTTACATTCAGAACTCAATTGAGTAACCTACGTAAGAAAATGAAATAAATTGAGTGATTCGCGACGAAAGCGTGCCGTGAATATAATTCTAACAAAAAGTTGGAACTAGCGACAGAATAAAGGTGCTGTTAATAATCGTAGCTTGTCGGCGCAACAACTTAATAGCCAATAATCCGAGCCGTTGTGGCCACTCTGAAAGAATAAAAAGCCGGGTAGTAAAAGGAGGTGAAAGAAGTCCATGTGAAGGTGTCGGTGGACCGGTGTTAATTGGCGAACGGTGAAGCAGTACTCGGTGTATCTGTAAACGGTTGAATTTTACGATTGGTGAAAAGAATATCACCGTAAGATGGACACCGTCTGCCGGGGCGCGTCGCGCCGGTGGAAATGACGCGCGATTCTCCCGGGTTCGATGTGTATAGGGGCTTTATGATATCGCGGTGTAATATCGGGCGATATTTCCGTCACGTAAATTCGTAACGGCCCGTTCAACGGAGAGAGAGCTGAGAATTCGATTGGTAAAGGCGAACGGCGGTTCTCCGGGGTTGAAATGTGGCGAACGGATACGTATGTATGTATATGTGTGCATACGTGTATGTATATGGGACAAAGGACACGCTTAGAAACGGCTTTGTACGTTTTAAACAGTGGTTTTGACACTTTGACTGGTCGCCCCGCCGGGACTGACCCTGCGAAACTGCGACAACAGATTTGTTTAACGACGGTCCACTTGGGGAACTATTAACACTCGTTTCACCAACCCCTAAATCGTTCTCGATACGAGGCGAAATTTATTGACAGGAAAATTTCACTCGACACATTTTCTACACAATTTTTTTGTGCCACGAGCTAGACAGACTGCGGATTTTTCTACATCGATTCCAGGAAGCTGTGGCTAAATAAAAATTCATTTCATGCAAAACAACGTGACGATATTCTTGAATTTTTTTACACCTTTCAGTGTTCTATATTTCACGCAGTTAGTTTCTTCATAAATGTTTCGTACTCTATTGAAAATCTTTAACAATGATTTATTAAGGTTTTTGTGCGCTGTAGTTCATGTCGAATTATTTATGGTTAATGAACGGAGTATTTGTACGAACGTTTTAAAATCAATTACCTCGGATCTTGAAGCGAATCGTTCTCATCGGTCTTCTAATTATGTTTATGAGATTAAACCGATGCTCATAATTGGGGAATAAGCTATACACAAATGTATGCTAACGAGAGACCCAGATTTCCGATTTACGAGGCAGCGGTGAGCTAAAAATCAGAATTTATGACGAAGCAATATTCCGCGGCACAAACCAGAAGTTTCTTTGGAACCGGGAACTTTCTTTGCAAACTCCTCTATAAGTGAAACTTGAAACCTGCATAATTGACGTAAAATTTTGCGAGCAACCGGGAACGTTCAACGGCGAGAGAGCGCCGAGCGAAACTGCTGAATTTTTCTTTTATCGTATAATCACTTTGCAAATGGATGATAAATGACATGTATATATATCGACGCGGTACACTATGCTACACGTTCAATCTTGTGAAACGCACATACTTAACACGATCTCGATCCCGAAGCGAATTTATGGTCCCGATAACTTTCAATATTCAGCAACGTCGTTGCACGCGTTACACGGAATAAATGAGAATTGTTTATTAAGCGTGTAAACTACAAATCTTCCGAGCCGACAACTCGTTTCGCAGCATATTTCATCGAGAAGCTTTACAGAAATTTTTTAAAGGATTTTCTTTCAACGATTACAGCAGACACTGCGCGTTTAATTAAATTACATAAAATCATATTACTTTTACGCACGGCTGATATTAAAAATTACAATACATGGCTTTTTGCGAGTCGCTAATTCCTCTTTTGTCGCCATGATGGAATTTCGAACAAAAGGGGTAGATTACTTTTCAGTAAACTCGTTGTTGCCGTAATTTAATTATGAATGAAGAAGGTCGGTCGCACTTAATGAAATATTGTACATTAAAAAATCGTTCACACATTGAATTAAAAGAACCTGCTGATGAATCCCGAGGCCTAGTCAAACAATTAGCAACAGAGGTAGAAGAGTGAAACATCAAAAGTGCAAACTAATTTGCACATGACGTTCTCCGGCAAGAGTTAATGCAGTCGGGGGCTATTCAAATTTTTATTGGAGCCTGCATGTATCGTGCGTCACGTAGAACTCGGCCGTATCAATCGCCCTCAGCATACAGAATAAAAAAAAAGCGAACGAAAGAGAGCTAGAGTGAGAGAGAGAAAGTGATAGTGCGTGATCGTGTCGCCGGGTTCAATTTACCGAAAGCAATGAATTTTTACCATACGTGACATTACGCGGTTATTTACAAAATGCTCGCACGCGAGCGATGCTCGTCGTGCGATCGTTTATTTCCACTGGTTGCGCGCGCGACTCGCTGGCCGAATGTAATGAATTTTTATTGGCCACTCGGAGGAGACACGCCGGTTGTATCGAACAGGGCATTTTTTAAATCGGCGAATCATCGACGGCGGGATACGTCATTTGCCAAACGCAATGGATTTTTAGCGAGCTCGTCGACGGCGTCGTCGTCGCCGGTTAACGAACGATCAAACGATTGACCATGGGAGAGAGCCACCGGCCTCGGTCACTCGACATTTTTATTTTTAATTGGGCTTCTCAAACTAATTAATTCTCGCAACCCCCACTCTCTTCTTCTCCTCCTACTCCATCCACCACACCACTCTAAATAGTTCTCGCTCGTTCTCGTTGACGCGACAGAGAAAGTAACGATGGAAAAAAAAACTCCATTGACGAAAGCGCCCGGGAAAGATCCGTAATTTATGGTCCGCGTAAATGATCACGTAGAAAATACTTTTTCCGCTGTCTGCCGCCCAGCCCACGACCGACGCGCCGGTTTTCAAAAACTCCATTGATTGATGTCGATCGATTGGCTTTGTTGTACTCGGTCACGCACAAGAGGCGTCCTCTGTCCCTATCACATTCCTACACGGAAAAAGGAACAATTACGGAAGAGGAATTTTCACACCTTTTTCCAGCGGTTTTCGTTCCCGGTTGAAAAATCGTTCAGACACTACGTTTCATTTCTGTATAGTGTTTCTATTTCAAATTCGACTTAGAAACTGTGTTACAATTATTTATACCGGTCACTGGAAATCGAAGATTTTTATGCATGTTGTATCGACTGTTCAGATAAATTTTGCCGAATTTGTGGAAATTGTAAAGACATTGAATTTCATTTCTGTACAGTTGCTATTTCACATTCGGCTCGGGAATATTTTTACATTTATATTATTTCTAGTTTCTCTGACGTTTTCCTGCGTATTTATACATATTTTATGCATTTCTACAGAATGTTTTATTCAATTGAACTGCCATCACGGAAAATACAATTTTAATGTACAATTTAATTTTAAATAAAACATTGTCGTTGGAATCACCTGGCGATAAAATATTCTTTCACCATGTTAATTGTTTATCGATCTTCCAAAACAAGTTTCAAAACAATGAAGGACAACATTTTACACAAACATTGTTGCGAAACGGTGGCAATCAAACATAATTCTGCCGAAAGCCCAAAACAGTAATCTCGACAGCGTAATTACCCCCACGGTTCTGCCCACTATGCAGTAAATACGCGCCCATCAGATCCCCGGAGCATCAACTGCATCAACTACGAACTTTACCATAAAATCTCGCCTAACTCCCATCGAACTACCTGCTCGCAACTCAACGACAACAGTATACGATCAACGACAAAATAATCACAGTTCTCTCTCACTATTAATAAACTTCACCAGAGCCGTTTAACACAGAGACTGATCAAAAAGAACGAAGCTTTCTCCCATTTAAGCGGCGAAAGCTCCTTTCCCCGACACACAATCCAACAGAGATGATCCTTCATACTCCTCGCGTTTCATTTTCCTCACTATAACCACAGCATGATACTCCCCGGGGGTGACCACGATGCACACCCCCGGCAACACTTCCAGAATTCCCTAAGTTGTTTCGAATAAGAAATGAAACCACCAGTCAACAAGTCGCACTGTCACCTTTTAAATCTAAGGCGCTTAATTCTTTAATAAATCAACCCTCGTGAGGCGAGAACGATAAGCCTAATCGATTTCGTGCCATTTTATAAATTAGAAGAACCTTGGAATACTTTTAGGGTGAAAAAAAAACACTTTTAATATCGTGTGTAATTTTGTATGTAATGTGTGTATATTTTCAAACAATTTAAAAATCTCTCACATAACAGGTGCTGTTCAGAACAAATTATGATAGTTTCAACCCTTTGTCCTTACGTTTTTGGGGTAGAAAAAGCACTTTAAAAGAATTTTATGATCTCTCAGTTGACGCTTGTTGTGAAGGACAAATGATTAAATTTTTTTCTATAAAATCCTGAACGATGAAGAATTTTTGATGGCCATAACCACAAAGCGAATAGTTGTACAAGGAGTGAAGGCACTCGTGGGAGGAATTGTCGTCACTATTTGTCGTTAACTTGAAGCATGGCTTACCTGTCCGACTTTAGAGCGCGTCCCGCAACCCCACCATCACATTAGGCAACCATGAACGCACAGTAAAACTCGCGCAAAAGCAGCCGAAGGGGGATGATATGAAAACAGTGCGGAATGGGGAACCGTGATACACGAATGACTCGCCGGGTGCGACTGACAGTACCGTGTTGCTCCACGTGGGCTCCAACCACCCCACGGAACCACCACAACGACGAACGGACGCGCACCAACGTGAATTACGCGCACACAGACGAAACAAACGGGAGGGGGCTGGGATCATGCGCAGTCTCACGGAGCTTTCGCGGATTCGAACTTCCACTCTCTTTCCCTTTTTCTTGTTAAATGCGTAATTAGCGTTATTTCGCGGCTTTCGTGGCCGATAATTGGTTATGGAACGCATTTACCTACCCGCCCGCTTTGCTTCCGACTTTGCCAACTTCCGCTTCCCCTAAATGGCTTTCTTACTGACTGTCACGTATCGGGTACCACGGGAAATCCTTTGCGTTTTGCTACTTTCGGTTCCCCACTGTTGGCACAACTATTTCACCATTACTTGCGTTCACGCGTCTACCGCAGACCAATTTTCGCGAAAATTAATTCGTCCAGCTCTCTTCAGAATTTATTTAGTAATTGTAACGTGCATTCTCCGCGCTGGAAAAGTAATTAACGAGTCTAGAATATTCCACCGTATTATATTTTCGTCTGATTATATGATTATTAAAAAGAAATAAAAAATGTGTACGTGGTTCTACGCCCTGAAATTAAAGCAAACAATTTTTGAATTCTAGAATATTTATTCTAGATTTGCACATTTCTTGTTTCTAGTTATAATAGTCTGCAAATTGGCACGTCTGCGAAGATTGTTATTTAGATTATCACTAGTCCCATTGATAATCAGTCGTCTATTGAACGCCATGATGCAATCGACTCGATTGAATCAGTTTGAAAAGCAATCGAAACCCTATTTCGAACTAAATTTGTTTCTAACACTTTCCCACTTCTCGTTACTCCAGCAGTCCGCCATTTTGATTGTCGGCGACGTACTCCAGAAATATTGTTAAAATACAATTTTAATTACTCCGTGTTCACGCGTGTGGTCCGTTCGCTTGCAACAATGCTCGAGCATTATTTCCAATCGAGACCATCTATTGTGAATTTTCGATTTCGGCAGGTACTTCGTTTACGTTGCCAGTTCTGAATTATAGAAATTCATTACGTTTAATTGGAACCATTTCCATCATGGACATTTCGACTGTGAGTGCAGTTTAATGATTGCAAAACATTCCATGTTGCACGCGCCATTTATTTCTAACCTTGGGACGATGTCTGATTAAAAAAGCATTACCCTCCTTTGTGAATATGCGTTTCCATTAATTGTGCATTCAATTAAATTGTACAGGGAAATATCGTGCGCTAACGAGAAACATTGATCTGTTGTTGTTTAATTACATATTCAAAAAAGCAAACACGTGGAGCAACTTTTGGTTACTTTAGATGGACGATAGGTTTAGGGTTGAAATGGTTGCTCCGTTTAGGGTGTCCTTTGGCGGAGATGAGGATCAGCAGAGGAGTCTGTAAGATCGAGTGACGCTTTCAGAAAAATTCGATGACGCTCACGTGGGTAGATGGACTATTGTCCATCGTCGGTGTTAGGTTAGCCCCCCCTTGAAAGAAGGGAGGAAAGGCTTGCGCCGGTGTTTGAAGGGGGTTGAGCGGTGGAGACCACTAATTACCAAGGCTTGTCTAAGTCGTTAAAGAGGCTATCGGGTCTACTTCTTTTACCTCGGACCGGCTTCCATCTCCTGGATCATCTGCACCCTTTTGCAGAGCAGCGTTCAGGCTACTGGTCTGCATTCAGGCCAGGCGAAACGAGAAAGGCTCCGTTTCTATCTCAAGCGTGTTAATTAGACGCGCCTTTGTTTCCTTCCGGAGGAACCTCGAACGAGGCAAATGGCAAATATGAACGGGCGGAACGACCCTCGAATTTTGTCTCCCTATGTCGGTGTCGCAATCGCTGTTACCACGAATTATTTATGCTGTGGGAACGTATGAAAGCTTCATAAGGGGAATATCAGACGCGGCTTTGAATTCGGCTGCTACTGTACTGCTACTCCACAGTTCCTACGTCAGGACACCGAGACTTTTGACAATCGCGCCGGGAACTGTCCAAATTGATAATAAGCCCAACCATCGTTAAACCCCGCTAATTATTTACCCTTACACAAGTTAATTACGCGACTACTCTGCCAGCCTTGCATTAGGTCGTTCGGAAAGCAATCTCCTTTTCCGTGGAGAGCTCGCATTGCTCCCATTTGTTATTAAAATTGTTGGGAAATTCCAAAGCAAGTGAATATATGATTTTTCCTCTGTTAAAATCACATTCAATTTAATTTCCACTTCTCGCATAAAACATTCGCAAAACGATGCGAATATAGAAAGTTGTAATGGCCAGAGAACTCGGCTGCGTGTAATATTCTGCAGAACATTGAATATCAAAAAATTCTTTCATACTCATAAAATATCATTTGGAGGATCAATCCAAGAACATGTACGAATTCTATTATCGTCAAAGGGTGTTTCTAAGCGAGCACTTAGCGCGGCAAGTTCCTTATATCATTTCGGAAAGACTCGCTTCTTCGGAACGAAGTTGAACGTGCCAAGGTAACATCGTCTTCTCCTTTAACCCAGCCCTCCCTTTCGCTTTCTCGTCCTGCTTCCTTCATCTTTCCCTTTCTTCCTTTGTTCAGCTGGGAACAGGGACGGTCGAAATCTCGCAAAGCTTGCCATCAAGCTCCACCTCGAGAACAGGCTGGGTGTTTACAGTTCAATTATCCGTGGCATCGCCCATGCAATTATTAGTATTTGCATGATTCAGTAACCGAAGGAGCGTGCCTTGGCGCGTCTTGAGACGTCTCTATCTTTCTCCCACCACCGGATCAGTCACGTGACCAGTCGTAGAGGTGGAAGATGGAGTGGGAGACCGTTTCGAAGGATCTGTTCTCCAAAAGAATTCTAGTTTCCAACACTAAACGTCCTGTCGCTGGTAAAATAACCTGCCCAGATTTTTCATTTGAGAATGATTGAAATGGCACATAAAAATAATGTAACAATATTGCATGATTCAATAACCGAAGAAGCGTCTGGAGACGTCACTATCTTTCTCCCACCACCGGATCAGTCACGTGACCAGTCGTAGAGGTGGAAGATGGAGTGGAAGACCGTTTCAAAGGTTCCGTTCTCCAAAAGAATTCTAATTTCCAACACTAAATGACCTGTCCAGATTTTTCACTTGAGAATTATTGAAATGACACATAAAAGTAATATAACAATATTGTACTTGCTAGATAAACCAATCGGTTTCAATCAATAATAAATAAATAGATGATAAAAATGATGAAGATATTAGTCGATCTTCCAGCTTTAGATTCCTCTATTAAAAGTCGTGTATTAAAACGATTCGCGGTCGAGCGATTGCGTTACATTGGATAAGTTTGAATGGCACATAAGACAGCGTGGAAGCGAAGATTTTTTCAAGACGAACACGAAGCAATAGTTATTCTATGGAAAAGTCGAAGAAAGATGAAACGCGTCACGTTCCGCAATGAGAAAGGCTTTCTTCCTTGCAGTTTGCACTGGATGCTGAAGCTGCGCGTTTTAACGAGCACAGAAATATTCCACTTTCCCAACCCGCGTCGCTCTTCCCCCGTTTCGCTTCCCTTCCATCCTTCTTTGTTTCTTCCTTTCGCTCGTTTCCGTTCCTTCCATCGATTTGTGAAATTTTCCCGGAATATTACACCGGGGTTTCGTTTTCCGAGTTTTTCTTCTCCCTAAAGAGAGATTCTTTTCAATTCTGTCGTCCCTTTCTTATGATTCCTTTTTCGCCTTCATTTGCCTACCACTCCGGCGGATCCTTGAATTGCCCGGTCGATTAATCGATTAACGGCCGCACTAATGGCTCCAAATTCCCTCGAATGATACTAAAGCAGAAAATCCGATTCATTGAACCACCCCTTTTTTTCGCTTTAATGCGATTTCTGAAATTCATCAACCCCAGCAGATATAACCCGATATTAGAAACTTTCTTTCTTCGATTCGTACAATACCTTGCTAATTAATTTATACGTCAAACTAATTTTTACACTGACATTCATAACATTTTATTTTTATAATAAAACGTGCAAATGGAATTTTCAAAGAAACATCATTTAATGTGCAAAGAAATTTATATATGCCGATATGGTTTTCAGAATTTTTCTACTAAACCTTCCGCAAAACGTGTGAATTCAATATGGCCGCCACCACGGATCATTTCCCGATCCCATCGAGCCCTGACTTTCATAAACGCGTGTAAATACTTCACTCCCCGAGCTTGTCAACGAAAATCCTGCGAACGTAGCATAAATATGAATTCAGCTAACATATTACGGCTCGAAAGAAATTTATCGTTCACGCCTCATCAATCATTTCATTAGAACGTGCAACGTCAATAACGTTTACGCCGTTACAGTGTGGGTTAACACTCCAACGACCGAGCTGCGTGGAATACATGAATATTTATCGCATTTTCAAGCAGCCCAGATTATTGTTCTCGCATATTTTATTCGAAACCATGCAATTTATATTCAATATCAATTATCAGGGTATGCTCTATTTTCACTGATTCACCAATAAATTATGTATAAAATTTCGAAATTAACTTTCTACAATGAGATCATAATTGGATTTCGCGGGGAAGTATATCTTTCAGATAAGATCTAACGCGTTATTAGTTCCCATGATTCTCCGAATGTTCTGCTCGAAATATGAACAGAGAGTTGTAAAAGACTGTCAGGAAATTATGTGTTATCTCACATGTCCCTTCGGTCTATAGACCCTTAACCACCGTAATGTCCTGTCCAAAATCGTCGGAAGAATCAGTAAAAGAAGGGAGAAATTGGTTCGGAAAGATCCTTCTGCGGCATCAAGAAAGAGATTAAAGTGCTGTTATTCCCCTGTTTGACCGTCGGAAATGAGCTACCAAAATCGATCGTGAACCGATATTTTCGAACTTTATGAGGAGGACGATGAGGTCATCGCTGATATTGACCACAGCCGTTCTATTTTCATTTTTGACCCAAATATGACTCGAATTCACCCCACAAGGTTCCCGCATCCCTTCGAGCACACAGTTTTGTAGTAATAAATTGTTTAAAAAATATATTAAACTGTTTTAAAAAAAGACAAAATAATTTTTCCTTGCGCAAACATAACGTGCAACAAAGGAAAGGAAGGGATTATCACTGGAACATTGACTCGGCACCCTACAGGACACGGATCACTGATTTTATTGAGGCTTGAGTCATTGACATTTATGCTGCAGCGTTCGATCATCGTTTCATGCGCAAAAGACTCCCTTCATCCTCTATAATTAAATTATTCCGATATCAGATAGAAATGATCAAGCAGACAATTGATTTAAATTAAAAATTTAAGGGTGGTCTTGAACGGCCATAATTAATTGGTCGAAGGAAAATGTCGGGTGTATATCGACATCGAATTTTTCATTCGTTCGTCGAGCTAACGGGAGCTTCTCTTCCGCTGACAATTGTCTTATCTGACATCCACAGTCTTCGCGAAGAGCAGTTATCGCTCGAATTCGGGACGATTTCACCCACACCCTCCGCGAACGATCTGATATTCACCAAGTTCGGGAACAAATGGGGGAAAGCCGGCTAACTGCGCCGTTGGCAGCAGTCAAGTTTGCCCATTCGAATTCCAACGACAACGGTCAATGACGCAGCTATCCTGTCCTCGTAAAACCGTCGATCCGTGAGACGGACATGCGAAGACGAACAGCGTTTCCGCAGAACTAATTTCCGTGAGAGAACCGGGGGAAAACGGCGACATTAATCTGCTGCGAGATACCCCGAGAGTGTCGGCTCGTACTACGACGTCGTCCCGATTACCGATTGCTTTGCTCTTTGTTCTAATCGCGGATGTCTTCCGCGTATTAACATCCCTCGTTCACGATCCCTCCTCCCTTTTTTAGAGGAATTTGATTTTCGTCTTTTTCACGACGATCCTTTCTCATTCAATAAATAAATAATGCCATCTCATCGAAAAACATAACGCAACAATCACATTTTTAATTTTTCAAAAAATAATTTATCAGTCGTTAATGTGTTAATTTTTATGACTTTTTTCCGTATAACATTTTGTTTATTTGATCGTTTTTTTGTTATAATAAATGCCTTTTCATTTCCGATCAGTTTTAAGTACATAAAGTAATAATTTATACTTCTGAATTTTGAATGTTTTCAATCAATGGATGGATCAACGAATGGTATCAATGGCTCCGATCAGAAATATTGTGCCACGGGGTATAGTTCAAGATATTCAGCTGAAATTGTTAGCAACCTCTTAAAAATCGTACAACAAAATATACAAATTATTCTCCGAAGAGACATAATTTAACGTATAAAAAGAATTGTTGAAGTTTACTAGCTTTGGAAAATACTCAACCAAAATGGAATCTATTATGAATGGGTTCTTTTGCGTACGAAAGTGTACATCGAAATCTCGTCCCCGATGATTCGAGTGGCTGGGTTTCCATCGGAGGGCGTAGTTCGCGCCCCCGCTGCGCGGAAAAGGGGATGATGGACGCGCGCGGATGCATTGAAGAATCGCTTCGACAGTAGACCGCTGCCAGGAAAACAGTTTTGCAGGAAACGCGAATGGGACAGAAAGAGAGCATGGGGGAAAGGAGCGTGGGTAGTCGAACGGGAAAAACCGGAAGCCGAGGACCACCCGCCATGGGTTTTCTTTATTGCGAACGACGGGGATTCTCGTCGCGTTCGTAGATCGGCAAGGTGGAGAAACTCGTGCGAGGGTGCCAAGCCACTCGTTTTACATCGTATAAAGAGCCTGCTAGGCTTCGAGTGTACATATTTTTTTCGGCCACTTTTTCTCGGCTCTCGGCGTACTCTTAAATTGGCTGTTGATCAAAGAATCCCAGCTAAGGAGGAATGTTGTTGCCGCGCGAAACGACTCCTGTTTCTTTTTTTCACCAACGGACGACTCGGATCCCGTGAAATACACGCGTATTTCCCTGAACGGCCGACGCGTTGCGACCGTATAAATTACGAACGCCGTTCCAGCCGTCTGGATTGTAGACTTTGCTTACCAAATCTGAGAATGGAAAAACCGTTTTCTTCGAAGAGCTTTTCTATTTGTGCGCTGGAATTTTTTACATTTCGAGTAACTTCTTCTGACCAGTTCTGTAGAAATTATTGCAATATTTATCTCCCGTTTCTTGCAATTGACGCAACCATTTTATTTTCACACGAAGATTCGCCTATTAGTGAAGTACATTTAAATTGTGTCAAGGTACTGTCCGCGTTGAATTGTCAGAAAAGAATTATTAATACGTTTAGTGTCACTATGGACTTGGTGCTGGAATTTTTTACATTTCGAGTAAATTCTTCTGGCCAGTTCTGTAGAAATTATTGCAATATTTAGCTCCCGTTTCTTGCAATTGACGCAACCAATTTTTATTTTCACACAAAGATTCGTCTACTAGTGAAGTACATTTAAATTGTGCCAATGTACTCTCTGCGTTGAATTGTCAGAAAAGAATGATTAATACGTTTAGAGTCACTATGGACTTAGGCAACTAATCTTACTTGTCCTTGGTATTACGAAGCTCGTCGGTCTCTTTGTGACCGGCTAGAACAGGTCCCGGAACGAGGAATAATAGAAAGAGAAAAATATATCCAACAGATGTTCGGATTTCGGAGGCGAAAGTTCGTCGTAGGAGAGTTTGCTGGAGAAGTATCTGTTGTATCCTGTGTGAAATATTAGGTCACATCCAGAGAACACCTGACAATCTGTACTGTCGGTCGTTGAGAGTTTCGGGATGCGTGCCAAGTGCCGCGCTTTGTTTCGAAAGCTCGCGAAGTAGGAGTTAAAAGGAGCGAAAGGAGAAGCGAACGGGAAGAAGGAGGTGGAGGAGGAGAGGAATGAAAGGGTACGTCGGTGGTAATCGTACCTTTCTTTGTTTCTGTAGTTAAAAGCTATTACACCGCGATCGAATGCACTTAAAGCGTCAGCCTCCAGTATTTTCTGTTCTACTCGGGTCCCGTATCTCTCTTCTTTACGAGCGCAAATTACGAACGAGTTAAAGATAAATCGCCTGCGATCCCTCGCTCTAGTTTACCGGGGGAATAAAAAAAAAATCGATTTCACTGGGCCGTCCGCATTTGTCCATCAAATTCGTTATGAAAATTTCCCGATTTACTTGATCCTCGTTCCCGAGTTCTGCCAGCACCTGGTATACTAATCGATAGTCCAATTGCTCGATATTTCTATGAATTTCTTAAATGTAAAAAATAAAATATTAATATTTTGATAATGAAAAAGTAGCATGTAATATCTTTAAATATATACTGAATGATTTAGAAAAGTTTCAAGTTGGTATCTTCTCAGTTGTCTCTTTAAAAAATATCGTAAAACCACTATGCTTGAAAATGTCGTTTTCAGAATACTATAAAATCTATAAGAGTTAAATGTTGATATTTGGAAAAATGTTGAGACGTTGTTTTTAGCTGGTGCAGTAGACTTAAAGGTGGTAGGTTGTAACCGACAGCGCGCGCCACGTGGCTGACGGTAATTTACAGTGGAAGAAGTGTCCTTGTGTAGCCGATTGCTTTTGTCCGGGCTGTAGTGACCGAATGAAACATGGAGCGTACGCTTTCGAATACAAGCATCGGACATGTTTATCTTCCTGTCAAAACAATACCGCTGTTCCGATATCATTGTTCAGAATGATGTATGTATGTATCGAGGCAGTCGCTTTAAACCTTTTAAACCTGTCCAGAGGGCAACCGTACCTTTTCTATAGCGTCTACAGTAATGGGTTAGAAAAGGCTCTTAGCAAGTGCTTTAGGTAGGCGTTTTCGATCGCAATGTAGTACCTTTTAACCGCGGAAAAAGGCAAAAGGTACCGGGAAATGTACCTCCTGTCTTTCACTGCCTTCCCGCCGCCTTTCCGACTTCTTGTTTACCTTCTTTGTGCCTCCTTTTCCTTTAACAGCGAGTCTTTCATTATATTGTCAATCCGAAACGCTCCTTCCTGCATTCTAACTGCAAAATTATCATACCGCGTTGTACTCCCCACTCGGCGACATAATTCACCACTCGAAAGGTAATGACTTCTTTAAAATTGGAGGAGAAAAGTAGGCATTACGATTTTTCACTTTTTTAAAAATTGGAACGTACTCTTTTCAGATATCAAAGCGGCTGGATTATTAAAAAATCACTATAAAAAAAGAAGTCCCAATATTAAATTTGTTTTAAAAATTGGACATTTCTCAGACATCGGAAGAACTAGTTCACTAAAAAGTAGGGATCCCGATTTTTCACTTTTCTAAAATTCGAGCGACTCCTATTTTTCCGGATATCGAAAGGACTAGGTGATTAAAAAATTACTATTTACGAAATTGCGACGAAAAAAGAAGTCCCAATATTCAAGTCTTTAAAATTTTTACATTTCTCAGACATTGGAAGAACTAGTTCACTAAAAAGTAGGGATCTCGATTTTTCACTTTTCTAAAATTCGAGCGACTCCTATGTTTCAGATATCGGAAGGACTAGGTTATTAAAAAATTACTATTTACGAAATTGCGACGAAAAAAGAAGTCCCAATATTCAAGTCTTTAAAATTTTTACATTTCTCAGACATTGGAAGAACTAGTTCACTAAAAAGTAGGGATCTCGATTTTTCACTTTTCTAAAATTCGAGCGACTCCTATGTTTCAGATATCGGAAGGACTAGGTTATTAAAAACTTACGAAATTGCGATGAAAAAAGTTCCAACTTTTTAAAAATTGGACCGAGCGACTCGATTTTTTTTAGACGATTTACATAAAGATTTTGGATTTTTATAACCGTTTACATCTTATGCCAGAAATTATAAGGAACAAAAAGAAAGATTGAACGTCTATTTTCCCAGACTTTGCTTGGTGTCCACCGGCTGGTGATTTGGGGGTGGTTTGGCGAGGACATGTACAAACATCAAATGATCCCGGTAAACGATGGCCCCCGTTTCCTTGACCTTTTGCCGGTCGTATCGTGACCAGCGCCCATTTAAAATTTACATGGCCGCTCGTCAGAAGTTCAATTTATTTTCGACGCGGCCGGGTGCGCCCTCGCAGTTTTATTAGTATTTACGAAGCGGCGGAAGGTACGCGATACGACGCGCAAAGTAAAAGTTGAACCAGCTGCTGTTTGGCCGCCGTTCAACGGTCCCGTAGCAAGGCATCAACCGGATTCGATACATTACTTCGGATTAATATTTCCTAGTCCTGCCACCTGCCGAACACATAAATTTACCTGAAAGCGAGCACATACATGTTCGAGTTTTTCCGGTTTGATACCGGGAAACTAACCGCTAATACGAAACAACCCCTGAAAGCGAAGATAGTAAAAAGAATAAAACACGGGCTGCTAAATATTTGATCGCTAATGGTAATTACAGTCTGCAGAGAAAGAAAGCGTTTTCTACGATTAATTAAAATTTTATTCTTTGAATCCTCAGGTCGTTAACCAGAATTTTCTGCGATATTTAATGATGCTGTACTTCATTTGTCCACAAAAAATATTAAAGAAATTTCAAGGCAAGGAACATCACATTCGTTAAATTCGTTCATTGAAACATTAATGTAAAGTCTATTTTATTTCAGACAAATATTCCACTTCCTCTAAATTGGAATTTGTATAAACATTTACGGTCCAGTAGTTAAATATAATTACCCAGAGTGTGTCTGTAATCTTCAGTGCACTCAGTAGAAACAGACAGTAAATGTACGACCAAATCGTCGCTTGATTTAAGTGAATACAGACATCATAAGTCAGACACGTCGCTTCAAACATTCCATCTAACGAACCCAGTATTTTACACTCAGTAATATTTCATTGTCAATTTATACGAAGATAAAAAACTCACTAAACGTCGTGCGTGCTCGTTAAAACCCACGGTTAACAAGTCTCCGGGAATTAACATAGTGCTACATAAAAACA
This sequence comes from Lasioglossum zephyrum, assembly GCA_028455615.1. Classification (NCBI taxonomy): domain Eukaryota; kingdom Metazoa; phylum Arthropoda; class Insecta; order Hymenoptera; family Halictidae; genus Lasioglossum; species Lasioglossum zephyrum. The sequence goes on from CM052326.1 coordinate 6,323,159, forward strand.
TGTAATTTGCCTGGCTATGCGTGTCGCAGACAGATGGACGACAAACTCTTTATTTCGAGTCGCGATCAACATGTTTCTAAACAATTGTAAGAAACAGTTCGTTTCTTCTTCCATTAATTTGAACGATCGTTTTAATGTTTCAGGCATCCTGTGTACGTACATTTCTGGTTAAATCAGGAAACTTTCTTCGTAGGAGTATATCCAGTGGAACTAGGATGAGCCTAAGGGTTCTTAGCAGATGCTAACGAAGTGCAACGACAGTGTAAGTTCCATAGCAAAGGCTATTCGTCCCCAAGTCACCACCATTTGTATTCATTTTCCGTCAGCGTGGTTGTACTCGGCAAAGTAATTCGGCTTTTGCGCTGAGCATTTTGATTTATCGCCACGATAAAAGCAACATTAGACCCGTCGGAACAGCCGCGCCACGTACCGTTCGAGTCCCCGGAGTGCAGCGTATTATCTACTCTTAACAACCTTCGAAAGCGAGCGGTAACGAGCTGACACACGGCAGCCGCGGTTTCCACAGTCTTATAATAAACGTTTGATACAAAAGATAGCGACGACATCAACTATGGGTGGTGGCTCTCCCTATCAGTTTTCGCAATACCGCAGATTTATTCTAACCCCGCAAGATGAATCACACCATTATCGCATTCCACAGATTAGAACGTGTTAATTTCAAACTCTCCCACATGGTGTTTGCTCCAGCAACAGATCTCTTACCAATATGAATATTTCGGGTGATAGAACTTTACGCACCGATACATCCCCGCCCAATTTTCATTTTAAAAATTGGTTTAAAAGTTTCTCGTTGAAGAAAATAGAAAATTTAAAGGTGCAATCTTTTGCTTCGCCTGTAGCAGTGCGAGTCTCACACACAGGAATTCCTCTATTGTTGGGGATACAGTTCTCACAGTTACGGTAGAGAACTTCGCTCCAGTTACGGAGATAATGCTGTAGCAACATCGGAAACACATTTTTACGATGATAAAGTGAGAAAAATAAAAAATTTGGGAAGTTGCAACCTTTTGCTTTGCCTGCATCAGTGCGAGTCTCACACCAAGGGATTCCCCTATTGCTGGGGATACAGTTCCCGCAGTTACAGTAGAAAGCTTCGCTCCAGTTACGGAGATAATGCTGTAGAAACATCGGAAAAACATTTTTACGATAATAAAAGTGAGAAAAATGAAAAATTTGGAAAGTTGCAATTTTTGCTTCGCCTGCCTCAGTGTGAGTCTTACATCAAGAGGGGTCCCCATGTGGTGGGGGTGTAATCACTAGACTACGGATCTAAATGCATTTGTAGCAAAATTGTTTCGATGAAATTCTGAATTGTAGGAAAATTTCTCATCTATTAAAATGATCATATGAAGAGAAGAAGAGGAACATTCTATTTGTTTTCTATTTTATTCAATCGACCCAGGCAATTATTATCTTCCATAAAGAATCCGCAGTCTAATAACCAGCCATTCCAATAAAAAGAAAAGTAGTTTACACGCGAGTGGAGTCAATAAATCACACAGCGAAACATCGAAAGAGATTGGAAATCGCGTCTGAAAGTCTCCTGGTATTAGCGAAGGGAGATCGAAGGCTTCGTTCATTATCCGTTGGATCGTGGATCGATACCCGCGCACTTTATTATGCCACTAAAGTGTAAGTTCCGTAACGCGGCGAGGCTCGAGATATTAAAAGCTTGAATAGAATCTCCCGCGTCACCCTAACGAAACTACTCGTCTACCTTCGCTCGGTTACGGCAGATAGATGAAGAGGAATCGGGAAGAGTGTCTTTCACCGATGGGAGAAGGTACGAAATAATTCCTTCGACGATAGAAGTATACGGATGCACAATAGACGTAAAAGTTTTTCAAACAATGGAATCATTCAGCCTTTCCTGGACATCTTTCCGGGCGGTCAATGAGCGCTCTCGTCCCCCTAAGTGCTCGAGCCGACTCCGCGGCTACAGGTCACCCCATATTACGTGGACACAGGCGATTCTCTCTATTTGGTTTCCTGTACACACATTGTTTTACGATCGAAGGACATTGAACGAAGGACACACGGCAATCCATCGGTATATTATTAGTTTGATTCATTACACTATATTATCTTTCAAATAATTTAGATAATTCACACAATTACAAACGAACACTTTTCGTAAATTCTCCGGAGGCAAGTCTCGGTCACGTTTCATCTTCAATCGCTAAGGGAGGAGCAGTTTCGCGACTCGCTATGAGCACGGCGAACTATAATCCAGTCTATTATCGCGCGCTAGGAGGTCCGCTGGCAGGTTCGATAATCCAAAGTAAACTGGCACATATAAAATTTGATTTTGAGGAAGTAATTTTGCCATTCCACTGAAGGCGGTGGCAAACAATCGAAGTATTCCCATCGAAGGAAATAATGGAACACCAAATACCGGTCTGTTATCCCGAGGAAAAGCGACGCGACGGTATGGCAGTCGTGAACTCACCCCGGCTACGTCTGTAGCGAGGCCCTGAAGAAAGACGGAAGAAGATATAAGAAGAAGGAAGGAGTATTTACACATGAATACAGGCAGAGCTTATCGCTACGTGAATGGAGCCACGGGGATATATTGGTTCGACAAAGACTCGATGAAGGCACGGCACGGTATCGAACTTATGTGCCTAGGGATGAGGACGAGAACTGAAACGTCTGCTTGCTCGCGATATTAGAATCCCGGCATATTTTTCCAGTGCCCCTATAACGTGCTACTTTATGGCGGTGCGTCGCCAACAAATTATTCACCAGCAATAACATCGCCGTGGAGGCCGCGGTTAAACATTCCATCGGAGGTACGCCCCGTCAAAAAGATATTGGCGCACACTTATTGCTATTTCTCCGGCGACGCCGCTGTGTTTTCGAAACACCGGCCAAAAATCTGTTTTTTCTATATATTATGGTGTATTATAAAATATTGCAGTACTTGAATGTATATTACATTACATTCTACTTCTTTAATGTATATTCCAATACATTCTAGTACTTGAATGTATATTCCATTACATTCTACTTCTTTAATGTGTATTCCAATACATTCTAGTACTTGAATGTATATTCCAATACATTCTAGTACTTGAATGTATATTCAATTACATTCTAGTACTTGAATGTATATTCCAATACATTCTAGTACTTGGATGTATATTCCAATACATTCTAGTACTTGAATGTATATTCCATTATATTCTACTTCTTTAATGTATATTCCAATACATTCTAGTACTTGAATCTATATTCCAATACATTCTAGTACTTGAATGTATATTCCACTACATTCTACTTCTTTAATGTATATTTCAATACATTCTTCTTCTTTAATCTACATTCTAGTATATTCTAGCACTTCAACGTACATTCTAGTCTATCCTAGCACTTTAAGGAACATACCAATGTACGATCGCGAGACCTGTCAGTTCTGAGCCGATCCAGCAGGAGAAATAAATTTAGCCTGTAATATGGTAGGGGTGTCCGTGCACAAGTTAGCAGTAAATATAATTTTATCCAGGCGAGGAAGGAAGTCCACGGGCATGTAAGGAGGTCAACTCTCGGAAAGGTTAAATCCCAGGTGGAAGCATTTCCTACGATTACGTTAAAGCGAATATTTGCTGGTTCCATATACGCGTTGTTACGTAATGCTGGAGGCTAGAGTCTCGGAATAAGCCGCTCCATCCGAAAGTAGACGAAAGTCGGAAAAGGGACGAAGGCGCGGCGGCTATACTATAGTATATCGCGGTACGGTCTACCAACGGAATTTGCATTTTTATGGAGCCACGTTCTGCACGCAATTTATTATTTAAACATGAACAGGTTACGTGGCATTCTCTCCTCTTAATGCATCGGCGTCGCCCATTATTCCGCGTTAATCATCCAACCACCACACCGATCATCTACGTTCTTGTAATCGGGCGAAATCCGTGCCAAATAATTCTTGGCCATTCTTTCTGCATAATTAATATTTCTTGAACACCGCTTTTGCCCGAAACAGCGAATTCAATTAAAAAAAAAACAAATAATTGAATTCAATACTACAAATTAATTTGAAGAACTTGTTCGAAAAGAAAATGGACGCGAAACAGTCCCCTAAAACACGTTCGTGCTTCGGGGTTGAATAACACGTACTCGCGCACACAGCGATAATCATCAATTGTCGAAGTGGCCGCATACTCGACGGTCTCCTCCACTTTCATCAAAACTATTTTGAATAATATTATGTTGAAGTTCCTCTCGAGTCACAGGTCCATCCCACGGAATAAGAATCTCGAGGGAGGTGGAACGAGGGAACGAGAGAAGAGACACGAGAGAGGTACTTCGAAGGCGAGCGAGTTTCGTCGTAATATTCGGGATACTTGGAGATATTTTCAAAGGATGGGCTCGTGTCCAGCGGTGGAAGAAGACGACAGAAGAAGACAGGGGGAAGAAGCGAGACGGTAGGCACAGACATCGCGTCCCGATCTCTATTCTACTCTCTAGGACTTTCCGATGACCCCTCTCGTACTTTGCACATGGAACCACGACTACACGGTTTCTCTCTGCACACGTGTGTATCGTCTATCTGCATTCGCGTATCCATCAGCATATATTGCGCACCGCCTTTATCTCTTTCTGCACTTGTTACTCAACTTCCCTTTCCACTTGAATTGCACATGCTACGGTCGGAGATAAGCGAGCACACTTCAAAAACAAATTCATAATTGCTTATGTAAAACTGTCGTAAAATACATTATTATTATTTATTATAGACGGACCGGTGCCCTTTTACATAAGTGTTTATAATGAAAAAAAAAGAGAGAAAGATAAAAGACTATTCGTTTAATAACAAAGAAGAGATCTTCACAAAAACTAATGGTACAAGCGATATTCTATTTATAATCCTGTGTAGTTGCTTTTTGAAATTTTGTAAAGACTTAATAAAAAAATCAATACGATTATAGATAGTGCTTAAGTCTGCAGTAATGCGATTCATTGGATTATATTTTTCGGAGACCATATAATCGTGGCATATATAGCAATCTAAGTGTGCGGATTGAATGAAAACGCTGTCCTACAACAAAAATTTAAATAAGATATTGTATGGTTCTTTACAGCAAAAGATTCCCTAGAATCTCTTAAACATGTTTAAACAATCATTAAAGACGGATAGACACCACTTTTGCACACATTTTTTAGGATATTTTTCAATTTATATAGAAAAATAAGAAATATGAAACCGAGTGTTCCAGAGGCGGAGTTAACAATATAATAAATATGATTAGAGAAGTTCACGGAGAAATGAATTCTTAATTATAGCATTCGCGAGGAAGAAAATCCAGAAATAGACTTGTCAGTCTTATCCATTTGTTTGAACTGGTTTCTGAGCGTCGCTCGCGCCTTGAACAAACGTGGCAATAATGGTAATGCTGAACAATCATTATGCAATCCTTCTCCGTTTCTAGGTACACTGGGAGACACGTTGAGAAAGGCACATCAGTTAACAAACTAAATATCTACGAAGCTACAACCACCTGCTAACCAAACAGTGAATTAATCGAGCACTATGGAGCGAATTTGCATACACTCGTGATCACCGTGCAACTCTGTTACGTTTCAAATTGCACCCACTCATTTTTTCCCCCAGAGATTAAAGAGAAACGTGCGTGGAAAATTAGCGGAAAACGAAGTAACTGGTCGACTAGCGTTTTAACGGGGAAATTTCATAAAAATTATAAGATCTCGTCCCGACGAGTCGAAGAGCCCGGTGTTTCCCAGGAGCGCTGGCAATCGAGCGTTTTCTGGCTGTCTAAACACGCTCTCTTTTTTCTTTTCCGCCTATTTCCCTGTCCTCCGCTCATCTCCTGTTCCTCCTTTCACGTTTGTCAGAGGCAATGACAGGATATTAAAGTAGGAACAGCGAGTAGACTGCAGACTGTAAATATCCGGTGGTGCTCGAGCTTGCTCGCAATGAACAGGTTGAGCCCACGAGGTTGGACACGGTAACCTGGAGCCTTCAACGTCTCTCTGCAAAATGCGAGGCAGCTCCCTTCTCGCTTTTCGTTGCAGACGCAATTGCGATAACACCGGAGCCTATAAACGTTGCCCGTAGCCCTACAGCGCGCCCTCTCTTTCTCTCTCTCTCTTTCTCTCGCGAATCGATAACAGTCCGCGCAATTGCATTTACCGTGCAATCGCAACGTGCGTTGACAATTCTACTCATAATTAGCACGAAAGTGGTCTAAGTCGTGCATTTCTTGTTTCGAAGTATTTAAATGAATTACAGATAATGTCGATCATCAATTCCATAGAAATGTGCGTTATCATTTACGGAATAGTTCATTTTTGACAATGTGTTGACAATCCTAAGTCACACTTTCACGACTATGGGCACATATAATGATTGAAAGTTGAATTTGAATTTAGATTTAAACATAACGATTGACCATCGAATTTTCATTGAAATTGCGTTGCTGAAAGTTGAATTTGAATTTAGATTTGAACATAATGATCGAAAGTGGAATTTCGATCTAACTTGGGTGGCTGAGAGTTGTATTTAAAATTTGATTTCAACATTTCTACCTATAATTGTACAAAAAACACGTGGTAAAAACATGGACCGCTTCGAGCTTAACTCTTTCTTCAAGGTCCAACATTTTTTTACCGCATTTTATAGTACTCATCCTGAGAAACAAAATTCGAAAAGGTTCTTAGAGAATCTGTAGTAAATAGAAAGTGTTATGCGATATCGAAGATTTAACGATCAGATTCGTAACAATTAGATCAAGGATGTTTCCGCCAAGATATTACATAGTTGGAAGTTCGCTGGGCGTGCTGGTAACGAATTTGAACAATTTTCTTAATTAAGAAAGCATCGTGCGAGCGCTCGGGATCGAATGAAAATTGTAATTATATCGTAAACAGTCTTTAGGAGGGAAGTTTTTGAAGGCTGAAGAGTTCTCGAAAGTTTAGCGAGCGGCGACGTGCTTCGTTAAAGAGAAAGCGAGAGGGAGAGATAGATAGGAGTGGAGTTGTGGGAGAAGAAAAGTATCCACTCGAGCCAAAATTTAGGACTTCGATATGAAGGGTTTCAACAAGAAATATATGAATTCCAATGACGAGCAGCAATATTGCTAGGCCATCCTTTATTGCGGCTAATAAAGACAGCCCCCGGAAACATAGTGGATCCGAGGGGTCAGCTTTCCTTTCCCATTTTTCTTCTCTTCTTTGTTTCACCCTCGACCTCGCGTATGTCACTCGTCCATTACAGTCTTTTAATGCGTTTTATATTGGTGTGCAAGCAGCGCCGAGTGAATATTAACGTTTTCACGACACGCTGGAAAACACAGTCGAGAATTGTCAATATTTTTCTCTTCGTTAAAAATACATAGTACACAAACATATTTCCACTAATTTTTGATCCTCGACCACAGTCTGAATTTATTCATAAATAAAATAAAATACAAACAAAGATTTACTTTCTGGATTACATTGATCCGCACGGGTGATGGCCGAAAAACGTGAAAAGTATCAAAAGCAAAACAAGTGGCGGCGTTAAGTAATGCGTAAGCCCGAAATGGGGTTTATGGCAGATTACGTATTCATAAAACAGCATTTTCAAGAAACGTGGAAACGCGGTGTGGAAAGATTAGCGTCGGCAAACTGAAAATACTGATGGAGAAATATATGATTCTGTCGATTCGATAAATGTAAAACTCCGAAATCCAATATAAATTACAAAATTAATCAAATAGAATTAAGAGAAACAAGAAATGTCTAAAAATTACGGTATCGCTATCCAAAGTGGAAGACAAGGCTAAAAAGAACTATGGAAGAAAATTGCAGGATGGGTTTTTGCTGAAGCCGCGCAGTGGCCACGGTGTGTGGAGGATGTTACAGAGAATCGTGTTCACCGGACCGATAACCGAAGTCTCGTTTCCTGTGAAAACGTTTAATACTGTTAGGCTGCTTCTCACGTTAATCCGGATTAAGAAACTTGACAGGAGAGACGCCTGCGCCTCCGCGAGCCACGACAGCGTAAGAGTGATGAAATAACGCGAGTAGAAAAATGAAGAAGAAGAGGAGGAGAGTACGGAAAGGAAAAAGAAGGAGACAAGAAAAGGGCGGGAGATAGTCGCGAGCGGATTCCAAAGGCAGAACGCCGCTCTCGTTGCAGTCTCTCGTTCTCTCTCTTCTTCCTCACGTGAAAGTAAGCCCGGGAGGGTAATAAGACGACCGACAGATAAGCCGTTTCGTATTGCCTCTCGATCGACGCCATATTCCGCCGACGCCTATGCTGAGAAATCATCGGGAATATGCTCCAGGACCCCGGCGATTCCGTTTGAATTTCGCCAGCGAAGAGCTTCAACGATCCTCCGAATAACCTGTTCCGCGCCGTGGGAATCGCGTAAAGTCGCAATCTCTCAATCGATAAATCGAGGACGCTCTCTCTCTCTCTCTCTCTCTAATTTCCCAGCAATTTTTGAAATTTTGCGAAAGCTCTGCTAGAAAGTTCAATTTTCTAATTACTATCGAGTAATGTGTTGCCTATGTACGTTGTCCCAAAAATTTTATTTTTCCTTGAATGGAATGATTCCTGACGTCATTTGAAATAACTTTTTCCTTTGTGGAAATCATCACCGAGATTTTGTTTAGGAAATATTTCCAAGATACTCGGACCAATCAGAGTGCGCCTACTGCGGACCGATTCCGACTCGGGGTCCTATGCTCGAAGTGGGACCTATGCTCTGATTGGTCCGTGTTTTTCCGTTGATAACTAAGTAACAAAGCAGCGGTGAAGATTTTCGCAAAGGAAAATGTTATTTTTAATAACCTCAGCAATCACACATTGCCAGGACCTACATTTCTGGAACAGCCTGTATAATAAGTTATTCTATTAATATCAGTAACTGAACGATGACTTCCCGTTCTGAGCAATTCATGCTAATTTATTCTCGTCTCCAGCTGTTGATGTCAGCCACGTCTGGTCGTCTCAGTATTTCTTGTTCAATTAAATCAACGCGGATAAAAACATCGAGTTTCTTTTTAGCGCGTGAGACGAGTCCATTAAACAGGCAAAAAACATGAACAATTGAAAATAAAGGAAAACGAAGAAACATAAGCAAAGTAATACGTATCTTTAACAGAGAACATAAAACCGGATGTAATTGCGGAATGATCTGATCAGACTGATAACAAATTCTTTTTCTTTCTTCGATAAGAGGTTCTTCCATTAATTGAGTCATGTTAATGTACTTGTCTGTTCAGTTAAAATGTCAATGAATATTACAAATGATTTTTTACTTCTTTTAATAATTGTAATGATTAAAAAGCATAGACGCATTTCACCGACACGTTCGACGCTGTTATTTTTAAATTGCACAAACTATCGATTCGAAGGAGAATAAAATTGAGGCCGGTGGAACAATTAAAAATTTGTTGTTCCCTGTTTATTTGAGCGAGTAACAGCGGTTACTGAGGCAAGAAAAAAAAGATAGGGGAGTCCGCCGCCTGGGGTGCTGCATTTTCGCATGACCTGAAATTGATTTTCACGAACTAAATGCGTCATCAACTCCGCTGATCATTACAGGGATCGTTACACGCTCGACGTCTGAACGGGTGAAGTCAGCAAACCTTCCGGGGAGTCATTTTAAACCTTTCCTTCCAGTCGAAACAGGGGAAAAAAGAAGAAAACGGAGCGAGGCTTTCACTTTCTGTCGATGACGATCACCCATTAATTTACACCCAGACATTTAACCAAATGCATTTCGAAACCGGAACCAGAGAGCTTCAGAATAACTGTCTGTTGTTATAAATCGAGGATCGATATCTTTCGACCAGGATCCAATTAAATATATTAATTACTTGGCTCGAACGCATTTCACGTTGCAACAGAATATTTCAACAATTTCCCCTGTACGAAATTTCAATATAAAAATGACTATATCTTTCGTAATTATATAGAAAAGGTCTGCGTACTCCGATTTTGATGAAATTTTAATATGTTATGCAGCAACATATTCTGAAAAACTTTTTCCTATTCCAATATAGGGGAGTCGTTTTAGTTTTTTAAATATTTACAAACAACTATTGCGAATGCTGTATTGAATTTTTCGTACTCCTGCACGCTCCGCGGCAAGGTAAGCCTGTCCCGGTGAGGCGTTCGTTCACATTTTGAAGCTGTAGAGAGAAAACAGGGGGCGGAAATGGCCGGCCTGACACCACACACACCCACCCAGTGTTTCTAAATTATATTCTAGATTCTTACGTATTTTGACGTGCTGATTACGAATATGATACTGAAAATTGGCGCAAATGTTAATTTCATAACGGAAACCTTTTTAGAAACACTGGGTGGGTGTGCGTGGTATTGTCGCTTCTCATCTCCACATCGTGTTTACAAAGAAGAAATACACAGATGCAGTCCCGGAACAGGTTTACGTTGCCACGGAGCATGCAGGAATACGAAAAATTAAATACAGCACTCGCAATAGTTTTTTGCAAATATCTCAAAAACTAAAAGCGACTCCCCTATATTGGAACAGGAAAAAGTATTTCAGAATATGTTGCTGCATAACATATTAAAATTTCATCAAAATCCGAGTACGCAGACCTTTTCTATATAATTACGAAAGATATAGTCATTTTTATATTGAAATTTCGTACAGGGTTTAAAACGTGAAAAATTCTGTTGAAATATTTTTCTGGTGGCTAACGAAGAATGAGTAAAACGAAATTAATAAATTAAGCAAACGGTTTAATAGTATGAGCAGTGTGTCCCGGAGTGGAAGTCGATCCAGCGGTAATATCTTATTCAGAGGATCGGATTTCAGAGTTCGTAAGACAGTAACGGGCACCGTTTTTCGATTTCCGGTCATCGTGGTTCGGCTTGCATCGTTCCACATCGTTCCATGGGTTCTCTGGTTGGGCCGACGCGACGCTCGGCACAGACGCAGAGAGAACGAGGATGCGTTCGTTCCAGAAAGGAAGCCGAAAGGGAGGAGATATTCGCACACAGGCTTCCAGCATGATCAGGAAGTTCAACGACCCGCGGGAATGCCAGGGCACCAGCAGACTGCCGTCTTAAACCGTGCCTGGAGATCGCATAGATGCGACTCTGCGTTTGGGGACGCGTTCCCGCAGGTGTGCGTGCAAATGTACGTGCATACGAGAGTCCTTCGGAATATATTCAAGATTCCGTAGATATGTATGCGCCGATGCACGGATACCCCCCAAAAGCACCGTGGAAACACCGGGGAAACGCTTTGCCGTGAACACGAGATGCCTCAAAACACGCAGAAACCCTGCCAGATTCACGTGCGAACCTATTTATGGCAGGGTTCTCCCTTTGTCATCATCAAACACCAACTATTAACGTATCTGGGACCTTTAAGAATTTTTAAGGATCTTCTACTTACACCAAAAGCAAAAATGCAACAAATTGGGGCAAAATAAATATGTTTAGCACACAGTTATATCTTTGTCATGATCGAACATCAACTATAAATGTGTCAAGGATTTTATCGAATTTTTTGTTGGCTCCGAAAGGGAAAATTGCATCAAACTCGGCAAAATAAAAATTAATTTCCTGACTGACAGATCTTCAAAACCTTTTGGGTGCTTCTCATTGACCTATTGAGCTTAAAATTTGGTGCATAAGGTCCACCATAACGAACACTCAAAGGAATAATTATCAAAGTTTGAAATTTTATACCTTTAAGGGGTTGTATTGAAAAAAAAACATTACGAAATAGGAACGTACAATAAAACACTAATGAAAAAAATAATCAACAAAAATGGATGAAATCCCAACATAAACATTCTGTAAACAGGAGCCATGTTCTTTATGACCGTAAAAAGTTGTGAGATCAAACAAAATACGGCCAAGTACGTTAGCTTATAAATATCTCCTGCAATACTGAAAAAAGCGTTTGTAAAAATTAGTTTTAAAAAAAATTATATAGCGTTCTTTTAAACTAGTTTTTACAAACTCTTTTCTCAATATTGTAAGAGGTATTTCTAAGCTAACAAACTTGGCCGTATTTCGATTGATCTCACAACTTTTTACGGCCACAGGAACTTGGCTCCTGTTCACAGTTTTTCTTCAGATTGACATTCTACAATACGTCGAATCCTACGGAATCATCAAATCCGCAGTCTAGTAATTCAAATCTGGTGCTGTGATAACATCGTTCAATGGACAATGAACCAAATACGCCGATGAAGGCCTAAAATCCTCGATCCGAGCAATGTAGAGTAAGTGGTTGGTAAAAATCGCAGTCAGGAGACCACGAGGAAGGTGAACGTACCGGGAAGTGCGGTGCAAACTTGGGTGTCGCGCGCGAGGCGAAGGAGGATGAACAATAGCAGGTACACAGTCGAAAATATGATGATGGTCAGAGGGAACCGGGTGGAAGTAGCGCCGGAAACACACGTAAGTGTACGAAACTGCGGGGAAGTACGTGGGCACGGTAATGAAGATACTGGAAGACTGTGAGAGAGGGTTGCATGGAGGACTCCTGAAGGGAGGGAAAATTGGAAGCGAACGAGAGAGAGAGGGAGAGAGAGAAAGCAGTAGAGAAGACCTCGGTTGGTGGGTGTGCAAAAGATGGCAATCTCCGCACCCATTGAACACAGCCCGGAGGTGTTTAATGAGAACAGCCAGCTCTGCTACAAGCCACGCTTGACCTACATTAACGGGCACAGACGACGTCGTCAACGGCTGCGACAACGACGACGATGGCTGCGACGACTGTCTGACAGAGAGTTGGAAGCCCACGATAGGGAAACTCCGCAAATGTCACGGTACGTTTGTTCAATCCGCATTTCGTTACGCAGAGACGTCCGATGGACAGGTTAATTTTGTTTTAGCGTACCGGTGTCCCGTTTCCGCTAGTAGACACATCGTGTACTCGTGTACCGATGTACTCGTGCTGTGCAACTGGTCGCGTTTGCGAACTCCCTCCTAATAATTTAGCTCCGAGCCGACGGGGATCGTGTAACCGAAATTACACTGCACCTAGACCTGCTAAACTACGATTCAACAATCTGGCAGATGGTGTCCCGGAAATAATGGATTTAATGTTATCGCCGGTGCGATTCGAGCTGTGGGACAATATTCGGTACGCTCCACTGATAGAAATGTTATAATTACGACGCACAGGGCTCCTTACGAAGTATCAATAACCCAGGCATTCCGATTAATTAGACTCCGTCCAATCTATATTCAATAATATCGAAGCCAGACTATATTGTGTTACTTCTGAAGGCGGACGCTCTGTAAACCTTATTAACTGGACATCTTTCTGAAGCTTATTAAACTTCGTTCTATACAATTTTAATACCCTACCGACGTTGTTTGTTTAGTCTCAATGCTATTTATCGAGGACTTATCGATCAAGCTGTAATTGGCCACTGCTGGGTAAGATAGGATTTGGTATGATTCGTTTGTACATTAATTATTGTTTATAATGTTTATGGGATTTTCCAAATATGGAATGTACCTTTGATTGAGATAAATATATCTCTCGTTGCAGGAAGTATGGAAATGTTATCATCGTGAAATCGTACGCGGTCATTATTTTCGACTTACGTCTTAAATAATATTGTTATAAATCGTTGTCTTACGTATATAGTTATTTCTAGTACGTTCCATTGTTTCAATGAATAATTCCAATTGGCGTATTTTAAATAAATGTGTTCAACATTATTTGCATTCATCACTGCGAATTAAAATACACGTTGGAACGGTATCTCATTTAATTAAAAGTCTTTCGATTAATATTTCCAATAACTTTTTGCTCGGACTGTACCCAGCACAGTGTTCGAAACAGGCAGAGGAAATTGGATTACCTCAAACTCCAGCAAAACGTATTATTGTGTAGTTATGCAAAACGTAGTTCATAAAGATTGATAAATACGATCACTGGTCGGGGGATCATCTTCATGCAAATTCTTAATTTCATAAATTATTTCGCGGAGCTCAGAAAAAGGCAATCTCTTTCTCTGCAGGATTGAAAAAGTTACTATTAATCATCTATTTGAATTCGTATGTTTAAAACAGTAATGTGAGGGTGAAAAATATTTTAAAAAATTATTTTTCGACCGACAAGTGTCACGATGATCTCACAAATTTTCTAGGATCTAGGTGATCTGGTAACCACGCCATCAACAATGCAGAACCCCTCACGAGCGTTGTAACAAGCTGAACAATTCCGAGGAGGTCTGATCAAAAAGGGACTGAAACTGGAGTTTAATGGTACGTTAAATAAAAGACGAAGAAGAAGAAGACGGAGGGTAGTGGTGACTATTTTCCAAGTTCCCACGACTGCTCATTGATTTTGCAAGGGATGGAAATTGGAATCCGGTGAACTGGTCAAAATAGTCCATCGGTTTTTATTCTGGCAATTTCCGGCGGCATGTTGCCGAGTAGATTAGAATTCACCCCGTTCCACGTTTGCGGGATTAAATCGGGTTCTGATCAATTCTAATATTTCCTCCATACGGAACCCGACCCGATAATACTAGGGAAAAGGGAGCGACCGTCGATCGTTAGGCGAAAAAGATGATTCCATGCAAATTGACTACACGATTCTTCGGAGGACTTGTCGACAGGGGGGATGATAAGCTGACACGGGATTCTGTCGACTTTCGACCTCTTTAATGGCACCAACTCGGCACGATGCAGAGAAAACGAATGAATGCAGTATGAATGCAGTACACGAACGAAAAGAAATGAATACACGTGATTATTTATTGATTTTTAACTGAATTTTGCTGATGCTTTTCAACCTTTCACAGGTCTAAAAAAATACCTCGTTTTTAAAAAACGGATTAAAAAGTATAAAATGATTTTTCCTAGTCGCATACTCATTCCTAACCTCGTACAGACAGTGGTGAAAATTTGTGTTTGTGGACTTTGAATTGCTATGAAAATACTTGTAAGATTTAAAATGAAAAATTTATATTTCTATTTCTCTGAATTTTTGGAATCTACGACCACATGGTACGTGCCGAAGGTTCCCTCAAAAATGAATCCTTGAAACATAGTGGCGATACTTCTGAAATATATAATTTCGAGAAAAAGAAAATTGGGCATAGTTTCAACTTACACGAAGAAAAATCAGGTTACCTCGTTAATATTCGATGAAGGTGAGACGCCAGCGAACATGAAACTGCATCACCGAAACAAAACTAGTTGTACTGCGAAAGTTTCTGGTAAATATTGAGAGACTGGAGCAAAATTAAAGTGTAAATAGGTGATCGCGCGTCACGGGTAGACCGCGTAAGGAGTCTCGGAACGGAGAAATCTATAACAAGGAAACTTCGGGGGTAAGAAAGTTTTCCGAGATAGCGCGGCTGAATCCCTGAGCAAGTTGACATCATCGGCGCACTACGAACAACAGCAGGGTCCCGTGACAATGCAAAAATGTCAAACTTTCGTGATAATCCATACTGTTTTACCAATAAAATTTCCCGAACGAGAGACGACAAAGTGGAATTAACATATTCGTTTACATCATTATCCAGTTCGATATTGAAAAATGTTTTTCAAAAATTCGCTTCTAATTCGTTGACAGAATAGGTTGCGCGTTTTGACGAATAATTTCATTGGCAAGAAAATTGTGCTTATTAAAAGATTTCGTGTGCAGTACACTTAAATGTAACCATCCGATTTTTATGCATTTATTACGAAATAGCCGGGTGAGATATAAAATAGTGAACGCTTTGGAAAATCGAAGAATATTGTTAGGATGTTTTCAACGTAAAAAGACTGTGAACGGTTGAAGTAAATTTTTATTTCACTACTGGTATGCATTCTAGTCGTCAATAGGGTTCTAATGGATTTTATGCATTTATGGAAAAATGAGTAGGTACCATTTAAAACAATAAGAAAGTTACAATGATCTACAGTGCTCGAAATTTCTATAAAGCCAACTACATTTTGGTGTATTTTTAAAAAATATTGAGAAATTTGATACTTTTCAAATATCTATAACAGTGTGTACTTACTACTGAGTAGAAATATATATCCTCCTCTCTCACAAATATTTACATTTTGAGTCTGTTTACATTTTCGTCGAAGGCTGCGGCACGAGAGTGCGAAATTTCTATGAAGCCTCTTAGTTTGTGCTTTACGGAAATTTCGCAGTTCGGTTTTTGTTAAACTATATAACTTTACGTTCTTCTACAATTAATAATATATCTATGACTGTAATCATGTAAATGGTTTCTTTTATTAATCCTAAAATGTTATCGTGCATTAAATTCTCAATACTATGACATAATTACAAGATTTCACCAAAAAATGGCTTTATGGAAATTTTTCTAATGTTTGCATCTTGTTAAAATGATCGAAGTAGGAATTAAACGTTTATCTGGTTGCATTCTGTTGCGAATGGTGGAGACAATTTTTATTTTGCATAAAAATCCGCAATCTGTTCATAAAAACTAAAGGAGACATTTAAGTGAATACATTTCGGTAGACCAGGCTGTGTAACAACTGAATATCGAGCGCAACAGTGGAAGGCTGTCGATTTAGATGATTCTTTCGTCTCTGGCGACGGCATGGAGAGTCCGTCGGCGAGGCTCGCGCTCATACACGTTCAGGAAGTCATAAATCGAGCGCGTAGTATTAAAGCTGGTTCACGTCGGCTCTCGGGTACGACGTAGTAAAAGGCTTACTGCGCTGTAAACGCGTAATGCCATTAAAAGGATCGCATTCAGCAATGAGGACGAACGAGGATTCAACTTCTGATCCGCGGGGACGCGTCCCCGGAAGATCTCGAAGACTTTGGGGCGGGGATGGTTCACCTCTATGCGTGCGCGCGTTTAACGGTGTGGCATTTCTCTGTCTGCGTCTATGCGTGTACGATGGAACCGGATGAATTCGACACCGAAGAAGAAGAAGAAAAAAAAGGAAGATGGCAGACGAGCGCGGAGAAGGATATACGGTAGGTCCGCAGCAATAAAAACGCCTACAAAAGATTCTTTTCAGCGGAGTACAGGGAAACAGAGGATAGATGAAGAGAGGAGGAGGAGAGAAGAGACAGAGAGAGAAGAATGAGGAGAGTAGAATCGACCAGCAAGGGGGATAAATGAGGGAGAAGATCAGGGTGATGGGAAGAGGGAGAGAGGGGGACTGGAGACTGGAAAATGACAGCTCCAGCAATTGCATGTAATTGCAGCACGTCTTGCACAAAGGAGCCATAAGCCTCCCCCGGAAGTTTCCTACGCGACAGGTTGTCCTACGTCCCGATCCAAAGAGGAGAATCTCATCAGAGATGCACGTCGACTTGCCACTCCGGTGATTAGCCTGCATGCGAACGGTGTTTAGGGAGCAGGATTCTGTGCTCTCCTGTGCTCGCGAGATCGCGCGGCTCCTTTGAAATTCACTGTGTTACTCGAGACACTTCGATTCTTCCTATTGTTGCCAGGCGAAATTGTCTTGGCCGAACTCTAAGCACGCGAACACCATTCCCGGGCACATATGGAGCACGGTCATGATTCTCGAAGTGCCAGTCTCTCGCGAAGCGTTACGATCGAGAAACCTTAATCTCTTTCCTCGTTCAGAGTTCTGCTAATTTAAACACATTCAATTACATTGTATTTTCTATAAACAGTATTTCGATCACATGGTAATTGTATTACACCGTTCATCCGCTGCAGAGCAATTTCTACAACGCTCCCAGGCAGCATAAAACGACGGGAAATTTGTTCGATCAAATTCGCGCAGTCAGAATGACAACGACGCGTGTGCTTGTTTTATATTCCGCACTTTCATCAGCGTCCATTAAAAAGAGTGCATAATCGAACGGTCCCCCTTAATCAAAGTATCTTCATTATTGGAGAAATAATTTTTAATTTATATTAGTACATTAACTCTCGCCGCCGTGAGTCATAATCAAAGGAAACTTTGATCGAATACGGCTGATCAAAATTCACTGCATTTTCATGAAATGATCGCAGCTCATGATGGGGAACCTTCCAAAAATGTACGCGATTCGCAAAGCCCGGTTAATTCACACTTCGTTTAATATATTACCGGACCTGATTCTGTTTATCGCGTAAAATTCGACGCGAAACGACATCGCCGATCGACGGAGCTATTTTAATAATACAACCGAACAGATATTTGTTCGCACGCGACCGACAGAGAGCTGGAAGAAGAAAGTCGTTTTATGCTAATATGCCGTGCCACCGGAATGTGTTTATTGGATTTTTCTCTCCCAATCGAATTGCATTCCTCCATCGTCGACGACTATTGATTTGATTTTGAATTCCAGATACAGGTTCGAATGCTTTCCTCGAGAAATCTTGTTCGGCACAACGGAACGGTGTTTAATTAATTCCTCTTTCTGAATAACAGATTGACATTTCTTCAAACCGGGTAGAGGAAGCGGTGTTAACGTTGGAAACGAGGGAACGGCAACCGGTAGAACAACATGCAGAAACCGCGAAGCTTCGTTCGATGTAATTGAGAGTGTTGGTAGAAAAATAGAAAATATTTTCCGCTGATGTAATAATATGTGGCAGGAGTCAGGTTTTTTATGGAGTCGATAGTGCCGATGGGAGAGAGTGTACATAGGAGAAGGGGACATTTCGCAGACAAGAGGTGGAGTCCCGTTTGACACTTAATAAAATCGAACGATGTAACAGGCAATTACAGCAGCTGGCTTCGACAACTTACTCGCGTTACACGAAATCCGTTAAAAGGGCCAATCAGACCGTTCCACGGAATTGTCCCCAGCTGAACGAATCAATTTCCGTCAATTTACACTGCCATTTTTTTTCGTACACGTGATAAACGTTCTTAATTTGATTCCAATCCCACGCTACCTCGGCGCGATCGAATCGTCCATATTTCCGCATTGCACTTTTATTTGCCACTGATTGCCATTGTACGCCGATATATCGCGTATCCAGTGATAAAATGAAAAATATTGGAAACGATTTAATACATCCACGGAACGCACACACAGCCGCGTATGCGCGTCGTAACGAAACGGGGATTCAAAATCCTTTAAAACTCGTATTTTTTAACGAAAGAACAAAGTAGGAGACGATCGAAAATTCTTTCATAAAGGAAATTAATAATCGAGAACAAAAAAATATACTCTTCACCTCGAATGGATCTTGTAAAATATTTTTCTGTTGCGAGTTGCGGACAACGGGCGTCTTCGAATCGCGAATGAAACCGCACAGCTAATTTATTGATTTAATAAATGCGTAACGGGCTCGGTCATTAATACTTAACGCGCATCCCCGGGAAAAAGGAGATACCAGCAGCCGGGGATAAACAAACATAGAAATGATATCTCGCCGCTTCGGTAAACATGACGTATTCCAGCGTGCGGTCTTCATATGCCTAGAAGTCGACTCGTTCGAAATTTGAACCCTCAGCGAGCACGGCGTGTCTCTGGCATCATTTAAAATTTAGCAAACACAATCCCAACAAAAACATCCTGCGAACAGGAGCCAAGTTCTCTATGGTCGTAAAAAGTTGCGAGATCAAACAAAATACGGGCAAGTTCGTTAGCTTAAAAATACCTCTTGCAATACTGAAAAAATCGTTTGTGAAAATCAGTTTAAAAGAACGCTGTTTCATTTTTAAAGAGTTACATGGAGGGCTAAATTATTCAAACTTTGCTGTTACTTTTTAAACAAATTTTCATAAAAGGTGGCGGCCAAGTTAAAATAACTTAGAACTCTTTAAAAATTAAATAGCGTTCTTTTAAACTAATTTTTATAAATGCTTTTTTTCAGTATTGTAGGAGGAATTTCTAAGCTAACGAACTTGGTCGTATTACTCCAGTTCCGAGTTACAAGCCTCTAAAAAACGGCTCAGTTGTTTTGTGTAAAAGGAGGTAGTGCGAGAACTTGGCTGGTGCACGGTACTGCACCTAGATTTTATTTCGTCCGCGCAAATATTGAAGCGCGTAACATCCGCGGGAGCGACCGATAATAATCGAGTTTCGTTTATTTGAATCGGATCCTGGCTGCGTCTGCATCCGGCCAGAGGAAGCCGGAAAAGTATAGCCATCGGAAAGGAAGATGCAGACAGATTATGGCTCGGGGATTGGCAGGAATCAAGTCGCCGGATCAAGACTGGTCTCCCCCACTCTACCTTCCCCTTCTTCCACTCTGCTGTTCCCCCACCCTCGGAACAGTCACGTGAGGCGTTCTGTGAGCTTTTGTTTCTCGTCAAGAGACACGTGTTACCTTTAACATTTATCTGTTTAACCCTCATATGTTCTTCAGGGTGAAAATTCGCCCATTTACTATTTTTACATACTATAAATAATTGTTTCCTCTTTATCTGTATTGTCAGACATATTGCTTTAAAATATGACGAGAAAGTATCATGGAATCTTTTATGCAATTATTTTTGAGGAGCGTATAAGGGTTAACATATGTTCAACATGTGCCTCACAGTATTAAAGAATTTAGTTAATTTCATCACAAAGCAAATTGATAATTTTTTTGAAGAACACACGTTATAATGAATTTCATCAAGTGTTTTGAACATTGTATACTATTCTACAAACTCGATGTTATTTCTTCCCTTAATGATTTTCGTAAGGAAGACATCATATATTGACGTCTTCAATTTTAGAAATTGTCCATCAATTTGGTATTTCATCTACTCAATTTTTCTATGAATGCATAAAGATCCTCAGTCCAGTTGTAAATGTAGAGCGCACTTTTTCGATTTCAAGTTTTCCGATTTCTGGTCCGAGCAATACGGCGGCTCGATTTTTGTCTGGCGCCGGAGGAGGACTGCGGAGGTTCAGAAAATGTTTGACGTTCGTTCGCGTGGCCGAATTAGGTTCGTCGTGTGTGAATAATTACGCTGCGCCGAGAAGCGACGCTGCCTCCGCAACGGAAGATTTTTAGACAGGAATCGGGGTACTGTTTTCACATTATAGGGAACAGAGAGGAAGTCAAAGAATAGAGAGGGGTGGAATACGCTTTATTATCTCCTGCAAAAAAAAACACGAACCCATCCGTGTGCGTACCGCCGAACAAAGGAGACAAAGGACGCAATCGAAATATTACGAATACAGAGAAAAAATTAAAGTGTAACGGCGAGGAAGGGGAACGGCTATGGGGAAAATGCACGACGCCGAGCCGGTTTGACGGAGCTTCGTCTGACGTGATCGATACTACTTCCTTCGGGCCAAAGCGTGTTTCACAGAAATTCTATTTTCATGGGGGTACAGTAGTTGATTAATTTTATTTTTGCATCGAAATTGCAAAGGAGATGCGTAAACATAAATGTTCGGCAAGGTGAACGAGTTCGAGCACGAATAAGAAGCATAACCGACGAGGATTGCACGGAATAGTGTACATGCATAGCGTACAACCCGTGCGAGTACTAAATTGTACGTCTTCGTGACCGAGTTCGAAATTAATGAAACGCGCCGGAGGACGCGCGGGTGCCTGCTTAAAATTCCAAGCGTGCCGGATCTGACAATGAATTCCCGTGATTACCAAGTTTGTGCTTAATAAAATTTCAGGCCGTTTGTGTAGCATACGGAACGACTGATGCGCAATACCAACAGCACAGCTGTTATAATGCAGGGTTCTTCCTCGCCCTCTTGTCGAGCATTAAAGGAAGCAAAAATTCAATTGTTCACTGCACACGATTCCGTGAAATAGCCTGGCGCCATTAGACTTCGCCAGGCAAGTCAACGGGAAATATCTGCCACAGAAATGAATGATAATCTCGTTTGTTTTAAATCTTCGCTTAGACCACTTTCATAATTATGTACGCGTACAGCGACAGCGTGAAACCACGCTTATACAATTAGAAAGCTCTAAAAAGGAGAAAATAATATCTTTAGATATTAGTGACTATAAATATTATTTTCTCCTTTTTAGTGCATTCTAATATAAGCATGGTTTTTAAAAAGTTTCTTTATTTTCTACTTTATAGCCTTGACTATCGAGCGTAATTAGTAAGGCCCGCTTACCGAGCAGAATCGCCGATCTTTGTCGCCCCCCGCCCGACCTAATCCAAACAAACCCAGTAAGTAAACATGAGCTTCTTCGCTGAGGAATGTGCCAGCGGAGCGGGGTCGAAGTCGGAGTGGGAACGCGTGGTGGAGTAGGGAGCGCGCGGAGTAGGGATCTCTGCGCGCGATGATGTAATACTGAGGTGCGAAAGGGAATATATGAAAATATTGTTTAAATCCTAAACGCACAGTCTTCTAAAAAAAATTTTGTTTTGAATATTCCATTGTCATCAAGCTGTGCTTAAAATTCAAGTCTCTAGCTCAACAACAACGACAACGACAATTCGGCAAGCTAATATAAGCGTGGTAAATTAATTTCAGAGGAAAAACCTTAACCATCAGGAAGAGTCTTTAAAATAATTGAGGTACTTGAGAAAGTTAAAAATTCTTCAATTGCAAGAAATAACCAGGAAAAAGAGTCTATGAAATAATTGAGGGGGCGACGAAAGTTAAAAATTCTTCAATTTCATCTTCAAACAAAGAAAAAAATACAACCAGCAGCAAGAATCTGTAAAATAATTGAGATGTCTAAGACAGTTAAAAATTCTTCAATTGCAAGGAAAAAACCAGGAGAAAGAGTCCATGAAATAATTGAGGGGGCGGAGGAAGTAAAAAATTCTTCAATTGCAAGTGAAACCAAAAAAAAAGAGTCTATGAAATAATTGAGGGGTCGAAGAAAGTTGAAAATTCTTCAATTCCGAGTGAAGCATTGTGGAACGGTGTCGCAGATTGTTGCGAGTGAAATGAATATAGAAAACGTGGTAAACAAAAAATAGAAGAAGGGGGTGAAATGAGTTTCTGTGGCACGATATGCTGAAGCGAATATTTCTATAACCGCGAACAAGGGCCGGAAGATAATGGCGAAGGGAAACAGGAAAGTGAAAAATTCTTCGGAGGATGGTGTGTTCTTGAACGGCGTTGTAAATCGTTACAATGAACACGTTGTGCGAGTCCCTCGTTAACGCACGATTCGCCGGGGTTAACTTCAGCCGCACGGCACACAGCACGGCCTCGCGTATCGCATTCACTGGCATAACGTAACGATGTTCGGGGTCTCATCAGTTCAGCGAGGCTCGCTCATATCAAACACATTGCTTTTCAGTCGAGTGCCAGCGCCATAGCACGACAGAAGCCACAAATTCACGTAACTCGTGACCCTTTAAAGCAGACCTCTTTAAGGCACCTTTGAGGCTGGCCCCGAGAGCAGCTTAAACTTATGGCAGTCGGTCGTCCGTCGATATTATTGACTTTAGCGGTTAACCTAGAATATCTTTGACGGCGGCCACGTAAATTGGAGGAGCGGGTTAATGCGTGGAAAACATTGGCCGGAAATCTGGCCACCCCTAACTAC
The DNA here is from genome assembly GCA_028455615.1 of Lasioglossum zephyrum. NCBI lineage: Eukaryota > Metazoa > Arthropoda > Insecta > Hymenoptera > Halictidae > Lasioglossum > Lasioglossum zephyrum. Next base: position 6,346,514 of record CM052326.1, read on the forward strand.
CAACGTTTTCTTTTTTAACGGGGAAGTTTCTCCACCGGAAAGTTCTTTAATGGCAATCCACTCAGAATACGGGTGACACAATTTTTTAAATTATTTAATAGTTCCATAGCTTATATTCTTCCGACGCGATTTATTTTCGGTGTGGGCTTAATCTTTTGTCGCCGATTATTCTCCTTCATCCCTGTGTATTACCGAGCTTCATTCTTATGCAACATTTCCGCGGAGCGCGTAAAAAAGGATCACCGTATCGTTGATAGCTGCGAATAATTCTATCCGCGTCTTCAATCCAGTGGAGCGTGATTTTCACCTCATTTAGCCACAGCGAATAAAATATGAATGCTGCGAGGGCGAGAACTATATGTATACATACAGAGGGTGTACAAAGTGTTCGTACACCTTTTAAAAGCGAATAACTAACTAAAAACGAAGATACGATAAGATAGAAATTTCGCAAAAAAAATATAACGTTGATAACGCGCGAGGATATTTTTAAAAAAAATTTCCTACGGCGAAAAAAAGGAAGGTAGTGGTCGACCCGTTCGATTTTGTGCGGTGACCAATGAAACCAATCTGGTTTGACGAGTGTGCCGCCTACTAAATTCCTCGAGGAAATTTTAGATTTTATTTCGCCGGAGGAAGATTGAGTTTCAAGTACATCGAAATTTATACGACGAAACTAATTTAGGGAGACGTTTCGGGACCTGTGATCAGGTTCTTTGAAAATTAAATTCGGGACTTAGACCGGCTCGTCAGAACGAGAAACCACCATCATAAAAATATAGCTATCTATACATTATTTGAATGTTTACACTTTTATCATATTTCCTTTAGTGGCATTGATTAATATTACATTAATATTGATATTCAGAGTTCGTTGCTCCATACAATTGAAAATACATTTCAAAGGTAAGAGATGAAAGGGTGTATTAAAATTCGGAGTTTAACAAAATTCGATCAGACGCTACACGAAGTAATTTACAAAATAATTGACAAGCAAAAGCACTGGTCTAATACGGAACAGTCCGTTTAATTAATCCGGGCCGGGGAGAGCTGATGGAAAAGTGGAAACCCGCTGATATCTTCGGCTCTCCTTTCGGTTGAAAAAGGGGGTGATTCGCGTCGGACAGGGGATGCAATCGCGGTGTGTATTCATGGAAATCTGTCCATCAGGCTCTAATGGAATACCACCACGACGAAAAGTGGCGCGAGACGTTCTTTAATGCCTTCATAAAATTCAGGTTCATAATTCCCGCTTCACAGGCAAGAACACGCTCCACACACGCGCTCTCTCAGCCAAAGTGAAAGAAAAAGAGAGAGAGAGAGAGAAAGCCGCAAACGTACACACACACACGAAAGATTAGACCGACAACTCTCTCGGAGAGCACGGAGTTACTCTCCCGCTCGCAGACAAATATTCAACTCCGATGAAACTCCACACCGAAATTCTGCTGATCCCTTCAGGGTCGGTAGTCATTACTAGGTTTACAGTAATAACGCAGCTTACAATAATAAGCCCGGTGAACGAAGTTTATTTCGAGCCGCAAATCTGTTGTTTGATTCCCTTGGCACGTGATTATGAAGCCGGTTAAGTTCGGGCTAATTAGTCGAAGGAACGGCCCGAACCGACCCGGTCGCCGTGTTAATGTGCGTCGCGAGCCGTGCACCCGCAGCAAACAACAATTTGCCCGAGACCGTTTCGGAAAAGACTGTGTATAGTTTAATGTTACCAATCAGGTGTTCGACTGCCGCGCACAATAGCCGTCGGCCGGAATTTTGTTTGTCCCCGGCAAACGCTGTAATTTTTCAACGAGAACGAACGAGAGCATATCGCAAATAATAAATAATTAGGGAGGAATGCCTCGACGATGTTTGGCCCTGGGAGCGCGGTATTTTTCGTTGGGAATAACGAAAGTATATCGCAAATAATAAATAATTAGGGAGCAAGTACATCTGGTCGTGTTTGAAGCAAGGGAATGCGGTATTTTTCAATGGGAATATTTTCTGTAATGAATTCGGTAATTATATAGAAAAGGTCTGCGTACTCCGATTTTGATGAAATTTTAATATGTTATAAACTTCGACATTTTGAACAACTTTTTCCTGTTCCAATATAGGGGGGTCGCTTTTAGTTTTCGAGCTATTTGCAAAAGGCTATCGCTAATACTGTATTGAATTTTTTGTATTCCTGCATGCCCCGCTTTCTAAAAAGGTTTCCGTTATGAAATTAACATTTGCGCTAATTTTCAGTATCATATTCGTAAATCAGCACGTCAAAATACGTAAGAATCTAGAGTATAATTTAGAAATACTGGATGTGTGTGGTGTCGCGGAACGTGCAGGAATACGAAAAATTCAATGCAGTATTCGCGATAGTTTTTTTTACAAATATCTCAAAAACTAAAAGCGACCCCCCTATATTGGAAAAGGAAAAAGTTGTTCAGAATGTGTTGCTGCATAACATATTAAAATTTCATCAAAATCCGAGTACGCAGACCTTTTCTATATAATTATCATGAGGTAATAAAAAACATTGATAATAAAATTTAATTCCTCGCATATAGTGTTTGCAATTTCGAACTTTTTAGCGTCCCAAGATTGTTAGTAACTACTTATTATTCCGGGAAAATAATGGACTTGTAAGATCTTTACGAGGAGATAAAAATCGAGTGTTTTCCGTATTTTCTCTGGGACTTTCCCCGAAGTTTCGAATGTTAAGCACGCTCGCCAACCACGGATATAACTGCCGGTATCGCAGTTGATGTCTATTGGGCAACGTTCGACTGGCGGCTTGATCCGAGTATAAAATTCCGCGATTCATCATGCATGCAAACCCGCGAAACAAACAGAGTGGAAATAGGGCTGGGGACATGTCAGGCCATTATTCCTCGATCTTATTGATTCTTATTATGCAACCGGGCGTGCCAGAATAATCTGTCTTTTCGTGTACTGGCAATCGCCGGCGCAGGACGAATACATGTCCGCGTGGATCACGGGTTCCAACTGAAAACTGAAGCTTTGATCTCGTCGCTTATTGTGATCCTTACAAGGCCGTGTTGCCTTTCGAGACGGATACGTCCAAGTCAGCGTTCTAGCTGATAGAATTTTAACCGACGAGGAATTTTCCGATGCTAAGTATGAAAGTACTGTTCCTCAATCTTTACTTAAATAGAAAGGATTATTTCATTAAAAAATTGAGGAATTAGGTGGACAAATAATTCTGGAATTTCTTCTCTGTGTATGAAAGATTGACAGAATTAATACTGATATAAAATCTTTAGTTAAATAGGAAAAAAGAGTTTTGATTAAAAAATTGCGGAGTCAGATGGACATATAAATTCTGGAATTTCTTCTTTTTGTATGGAACAGTGACAGAATTAATACTGATGTAAGATCTTTATCTGAATAGGAAAAGAGTTTTGATTAAAAAATTGAGGAGTCAGATGGACAAATAAATTCTGGAATTTCTTCTCTGTATGTAGAACAAGATTAATCCTCGTACAAGATTAATATACAAATTAATTACTAAAATGATGTTGGTCGTTGATTTTAGCGTGTAGACCGCAGGATTAGAATTTCTTTGACAGGATACTCACTCTGAGAGTCTCCAGTTGGGAGCGAACGTATTCAGCACGGCTGGCAATGTCGGGAATCGCCACAGGAAACGAACCCATGTACTATAACAAGAAAAATGTTAGTTTAGCGTGACGCTCAATCATAATATTCCTCGATTTTAGCTTAAAATTTTGTCCATAGAGTGTCTCTTTTAGTAAAAGAAATATGGAAACATGTGCATTATTGTGAAACAGTTGCTCACAGTAGACAAGGGTTGTAAACATCGAATTAACCACGAATCCATGCGAGTACAAGTGAAATATGAGATCCCAGTTCTTCGGGCGAAGCACGTCGTTCGATGATTCGATATGGCCGATAAAAATAGCGCTTAGTACGATAATAAATAACAGCACCCGAGGGGGCAAATTCCATGAACGTAATAAATAGCGGTAGCTAACGCAATTATGTGTCGGTGGCCCGCTCCCGATAATGTACGCGTCCTTTTCATTACAGTCATATTCCGCTTTACTAAATTAGCAACGGAGACTTTACGCGTCTCCGAGGACAACTAATTTCGTTTTGCTACCCTGCATTTTTTATTACGGCCACTGGATAATGGCTTCCATCGTGAAACCCTTGCAGGTGGTCCAAAATACTTGAAAATATATACCCATCTCAGCTAAAATATTCTAATAATAATTCTAGAACACCATATATTGCATGTTAAAAATATTTTCTGGTGCAAACTGATTTTTTAAAATCCTCCGAGAATCACCGGTAAGGCGAACGAATGCTATTGACCGGACCATGACTGCAGCTGTCGAATAATTGAAATGCTAAACGCGAACGAGAAGAAAGCCAAGTATGGAATCGGTGGATTTAATTGCGATGCGCGCGGCGTACATATTATAATTTGTGCTTTCATTCCGATTTCCATGTCTGAAAATCTTTTCCTCAGGCAGAATTTCGATTCGGATACTCGTGCCACAAAATAATCCCCGCTTTAATCCCCGCGGATGATTCTCATTGTTGTTTCATCGAAATTCTCTCTGGGAGGATCTCCTCCCGGGATCACTCGGATTTTCCAGAAATATTATACTGCCTCCCTACGCGCAGCGGAAACAATCTCTCAAAACTCTTTGTGATATCGAAAGTTCCCGAGTACAAACGTGTTGTACATAATAGTAATAATAATGATGATGACCTGACCGTGCAACGCATTGAACGCGCCCCGTTGGATTTCCACGAGTGTGCTCCGACATGTTTGATCATTACACACTCGCGAATTTTCTGCGGATGTCACAGAAATGAGTGGCTGCAATGCAAAATGAAAAATCCGATAACATTTCAGAGCCAACAAAATGAAAATGTATTTATATTTGCAACCTAATATTATTTTCAGCACGCTAGATTTATTTCAAAAGGAAATAAACGTTCATCAGCAGCTTGCATTTAATCCGGACGATTTTTATTTTGCATAAAAATCCCCGGGCTATTGATCATAAATATTAATGAAAACACGGTGGAAATATTTTTTTTAATGTCTATTATGCAAGCTCGAAAAATTGCATGAAACATATTCGCAGTGGGCTGATTAAAGTGGCTATTAAAAATGTATGAAGAGTATTACCATACTGTTAAATTGTCCTGTTTTATTTATTTCTTCGTCAACGTGATTGTGATTGCACGGATCATACACAGGGTCGTGCGAGTTATCAATAACCGGACTGCGGATTTTTATGCAAAACGGAAATGAAGATACAAGATACGAAAAAATTGTAAAATACAATTTCTAGCATTTTCTATATAATATCAACCAATTGCAATTTTTGATAAAATTTCTTTTCACATCCTGGAGTAATCTAATTAGTCTTTTAAAATAAAGAGAATTCCTTTACCAATATAATTTACAATTATCTGGAAAAGTACTAAATAAGTAACAAGTTTAAAATATTATTTGAAGACAATAAAATTTAAAGAATGTATTATAAAATCATTACGAAAAATATATATTTACTACGATATAACATATTTTTCAACGCGATAAATCATTTACAAAATATTCATGAAAGATGACTTCGACAATAAAATTTGTCATTTATTTATTGATATTGAACAATATTATGGCAAACTGTTTCGGTAACGAATTTTGCCTACTCTAGGACTTCTATACCTCGTCTATGCTATTGCAATATTAGTGCAATCCTAGTTCCAGCAACAGGTGCACAGAATATGTATTCCGAAGATCTAGTGGATTAAGCCAGCAGAAATTGTGATCCCAATATTACTTGTACAATAATAATTCGAGTAAATCTCAATTGATGTATAGTTTCTTGTAGAATACTTTTAATAGAAATCAGTCATGCAAGACAAGTCTCAAGATCAGCGAAAATTCGAATTTTCCCAGAAGAAAGTCGCAAATGGGAAAAGTTTATTCTACATTATTCAGAAAAGCCAGACAAGAACCACAAATCACATTTTTAAACGATCGTTCTTTATAAAATTAAATAATAAATGTGAATCTGCTTGAAAAGGAATAAGAATCCTGTTTTGTATCAATATGCATAACGCAGAATAAGATAATAATTAACTGCATTAATGGCCGAGCTGTGTATCAAAACATTTCCCTCAATTTTAAGGACATTTGAATGAAACCTCGGGGAGATACACTTCTCGAATGAATAATCATAAGCCTCCACCCCTCCCCCACACTCTTATTACACCTGTTACCTCAGCCAC